>CAJVPT010000474.1:0-29612 GCA_910592055.1 Acaulospora colombiana
AAGATATGTAATTTTATACAAAAATATTCTTACCCAAAGATACTTAAAGAATTTGGAAAAGAATTAATTTATTTACAATGGAAACTTAAAGGATTAGAAGGAACAAGATGTAAAAATTGTAAAAACAAATTAATAAGTAGGATAAATGAAATTATAATGGATAATTTTACAGGACTTTCATATTTATACCAAGGACATTCTGTGATATATGAATATGAATTAGATAAGATAAGTGAAAAAGGAATATTTGAGAAGAAACCTATTATCAAAGACAATCATGTAATAATCAAATGTATATATTCTTATAAGAAAAATGGAGAAAAGAAGTCATACTGTAGAAAATTTGAGAATTTTGATAAATTCTTCAATAAAGAGATTAAAAAATATCCCGGATGGACCCATGGGTTGATAGAAAATGGATCAACAAACACATCGGAATTGGTGTAACAATAGTAAAGGAATAAATAAATTGTTTAAACAAACATCTAAAGGAATTTACATCATTAGATCATCATGAAAATTTTTATATAGATAATTCGGATACTTAGGAAAATAATATCAAAAAATTATAAATTTAGAAAACAAATATAAAAATATAAAAATGTTTAAAAATAAAAACACTAGTAAATTTATAGTAAGTGGACTCAAACTTTTGGAAGCAACCGTATATTGCTTTCTTGATTACTTTTTTTATAGATATTTTAGAACTTAAAATATTAGCATTTGAACTCTTTTAGAGCTTTTTTTTATATTAAAATATGATATCATATATATTTTTTTCATATCTTTTTCTATAATGCAACTGTTTTCTGAAACAAGATTTTTCAAACAACCTAAGAATTTTATTAACTTTGTCTCCTAGTTATTTTTATTGTTCTGACAGCTATAGTATTTGATCTTTGCTTTTTTTCTTACTTTTTTTTATAATATTTTTTTCAGATTAGTTGATGGTTATTGTTTTTTTTGACTATCTATATTTTTGTCTTTTATCTTAATTAGAGCTTATTATAGAGTATACTGATTTCCATTTTGTTTGATACATTTCTCAAAATTCTATAAGTTGATTTAAGATATTTTTGAAGAACATCTTGTTTATAGTTAGGAATTATTTTGAAATAAAACTTTTATCTATTTTTTGAATAAGTTAAAACATGTGTCAATTACTGATTTTATTTGTTTTGTAATTAATAAGTTGATATAAATATATCAATCTATTGTTTCTTAATAATAGAATAGCTTTATTGTAATTATTAGATATATAATATTCTTTGATTAAGCTATTTTTTTTTCTATTTAAAAATATGTCACTTTTAGCTTTGAAAAGTTATTTCTATATCTTTAGTTAATTTAATTACCTGAAATAAAAAATTACCTTTGTTTAAAAGGTGATCTAATAAGCTACAAATTAATAGGTTGAGTAATTTTCAGTATCTAATTTATATATATTTTAAGTTTTATAATTGTTGTGATTCTTTCTAATTCAAGATTATTTAATCTGTTGCACAATTTTGTTATCTGACTTTTTTTCTGTAATATCCAAATACTCTTTAAATTATGGATCTTTAAATAATAAATTATGCTATTAAATATAAATTTGTATAATAAACCTTTGTTTTTGAAGAGTTTTTTGTATACTATTGTTAACATGTTATACTGTATATTTTTAATAAAAATATATTATATTATATTCTAAATTCTATCCTTGGTATTAATATTCTATTTTTTTTTTTTGAGTACCCATAGTCAGGCTAGATTGTCAATTTATTAATTAATTGAAAACACAAGTACATTTTCATTTAAGTAACATAATACATACTACAACTAAACTATTATTCTAATTTAACTAACTCGTCTTAAGTATAAAAGCCTTTAAGTTTGACCTTGGAGACAATATTTTGCTCCGCAGTATCTTTGGGTAAAAACCTTCCTAGTCTATTGCATTATTGTTAGCAGGTTGTTATTGCTATATGTCTAATCAAGCTGCTGGAATACAAGAAACTACAAAAGGATGTGTTGAAAAAAAGGGAAGGGGGATATCTAAAAATATCTAAAAAGACAGTAAGAAAATAAAAAAGTAAAAATTGAAAAAAATATTTCCAGCTTCCTCCAAAGACCTGCTTCTCAAGATCTCTTCTCAATAAGAAATGCTCAATTGGAATATCTTTTCTTTTTCTGACCATCTGAGGAACTTATCCATTCTTAATTTTAATTTTTTTCTTGTATACTGTCTAAGGAGACTTATTATCTAGTGGAAGTCTTTACTTCCAGGACATACTTAATCCCAATCTTCTTTGAACAGTAATTTTTTATCCACTTATGGTAAACAAATGACTTATGATAAATTTCAGGTTCTTATGTGACCTAGTAAGGACTAGATCATGTTGTTTCAATATGATACCTTCTAGCAGCCATGCCTAATTAAAAGAATTTTACTAGTATATATCTTCCATTACCCAAAAGGCCAGATTCTCAAATAATCCTTTTGCCTTATAATAGTGGGGGTTAATGATAGTGGTAGGGATTCTCGTCAATTGTGATATTTTTCAACAACTTTTGGGAAAATTCATTCTCAACTATAACCAAAGGGTTGGAGCTTAACATGGACTAGAGACCATTCAATCTTATTGCCTAACCAGGATAAGAAGGAGACCTTGGTCTTGAACTTTGCCTGACTGAAATAATAGAAGAGAAAGACCTCAGCTTGAACAAATAGCAACTTTTTCATCACCTGGGGTCTTGTTGCTTGTATTTTATTGATCTTATAGTACTTAATCTATAGATTAATCCAATTGGAGGAGTGTGTGGACATAGGACATCAATCAACTCTTTCTCTTACCAATAATATCATTGGAACATGTGAGATAACTAATAGGAGCTTGTTTATATTTTGTTACTAACATGTTTCGTGTCAACCAATCAGATGCCAAGTGACATTGTGCTACTAAAAAATTCAGGGTCAAACTGAGGCAGGCAAAATCTCTCAAGAAAACCATGAAAAATAATAGACACTTTATGAGGGTATAAGACAGTATATGAGAAGGTGGATAATAAGCCTTCTCCAATCAACAAAACCTCTATTGTTTGTCGCTTCTAGTTCTGTAAGGTGACACTCCACTTGTCCATTTTTTTACTTCTTAGAACCTTTTTGTTCTTAGTAGAGGAAGTATATACTTGAGTCTTTTCAAATCACTAGAGGCTCAAGTTTTTATTCAAAGGAGT
The DNA here is from genome assembly GCA_910592055.1 of Acaulospora colombiana. NCBI lineage: Eukaryota > Fungi > Glomeromycota > Glomeromycetes > Diversisporales > Acaulosporaceae > Acaulospora > Acaulospora colombiana. Next base: position 3,220 of record CAJVPT010000474.1, read on the forward strand.
TTATAAACAAGTAAGGGATGGTAGATAAGATATATGAAGACAAGCTTCAAGTTGTTTTAATAAAAGTATAAAGACTTTATTAGCAAAGAAGTATAAAACTTCTTGCGAATATCTTTTTTGCATGTGGTTAGAGGATCAATAGAAAGAGTTTTCCTTGGTATTAATATTCTATTTAAAATATAAAATATTTATTTATTTATTATTTTTTTATTTTTGAGAACTCTTGTAACTATATAAATTTTTTTAAGTACTCTTTCTTTGAGTTCAATTGTAATTTTTTGATTATCTATTCAGATTTCCAAAAATCTTATTTGTTCTGTTCTACCAAGTTCTTTAACTATCTTTTTTTTAATACCAGCTTGAACTTTTTTTAAATAGCAATTGAAATTATTAAAAGTAATTAGTATTGATTTATTACTGTTGATTAAAGAGTAATTGATCATATAAAATATTCTTGCTGTTTCTAGAATCTTCTATATCTTTCTTGGATTTTACTATCAATATTATTTTAAACTTTACAAAATAAAAAATTATAAAAAATTCTTCACATTAATAGTAAAATAGTTTCTTTTTAATTAATTCTATTTTTTACTTTTATGGATTCTATAAGATCATTTTCAAATATAACTTTAAATTTACTGTTTTTGAAAAGATTTTTTTAATCTTGGTAAAATCTTTAAATATTTTGATTATTTCTAAAAATCTTTATTAATATTTTAGACTGATAGTATCATAAACTTTGCTATATCTTAAAAAAGTATTCATAACTTCTTTTTGTTTTCTTACATACTTTTACAGATGTTATTGAGAATTTGAATTGGTTCTGCAGTATTTTTTTCTAATAATTTTATATAATTGAATTCTCTATGGATATTAGTATTATTATTATTTTTTTTTTAGCCCACAATCATGCCATAATAGCATGTCTTTATTGAAAAATTGAAATGAATTTACAATATTTTACAGACTTTCACAAAGTGACTAACTCATCTTCATACAAAAGTACTCTAAGTCAGATTTTGGGAACAATATTTCACTCCCCTAATAGATTGATAATAACCTCTATCTATTAGGATTATTGCCAATAGTTTGTCACTGTAGATTGCCCGAAAATTAATGAATTGCTAAGTTAAAAAGGGAAAGGGAAAAAAAGAATTGGGAAAAGGTGATAAATCAAGGCTCAGCGAAAAAATCCAAAAATAAAAACAACCTCTTCTCAAAAGGGATCTGCCTAATTGGGATAGTCTTCTTGCTTCACTTAAATCTCAGAAGAAATCTTCTTTTTCACTACCTATAGCATTAGACGAGTCAATCCAACTGATTTTTCATTTAAGGGAGCACTGGATTGGGATATCTCAAGGAAAGCATTTAGACCTCAACTTTTTTCCATTAAAGCTTTGTCACTACTTGAGGAACTTAGATAAGAGATAGAAGTTTACAATCCATATTACCCATCATTAGGTCTTTTGATGTCATAGAAGTTTTCATTGAGAAATTTGAGCTTTTTGGGGGCAGCCGTTTCCAGAACCTTCTTTCTGATCACTAATGACATTATTAAAATATGTGATTGTGACCAATAGGAGCTTGTTTACATTTCAAAAACTAATGTGTTTTATATCAATCAATCCTCTTTGATAAGTATTTGTGCTACCAAAAATTCAGGATTAAATTGAGGTAGGTAAAATTCCCCAGAAAACCATAAAAGTGATAGCTTTAAGAGGCCCAACAGTGACTGAAAGGGAAAAAATAAGTCCTTCTATAATCAAAAACCTCTATATATCTCTCGCTTCAAAGATTAAAAAGACCTTCGGATACTTCACAGTCAGTTCTTCTTCCTTTGAGAACTTTCTTGCCATTGGTATCAAAGGTATTACTTGATTTTTCTTGATCACTAGAAGTCACGTTTTTGAGTGAAGAGGTTTGTAAACAAAAGGAAAAGGGTAAAGATAACTCTTGAAGTTATACTTCAAGTTGTTTTAATGAAAGTATTAAGACTTTATTAGCAAAGAAGTATAAAACCTTCTTGCGAATATCTTTTTTGTGTGTGGTCAAAGAATCAGCAGAAAGAGTCATTTGGCTATTATAGATTTTTTTAACAATTCACAACTTCTATTATTTGTTATGATTATATTTTACTATAAGATATTTTAATTTTTATTTTATTTAATCCATCTTCTAAGAACTAGTGAATTGTTCTATTTTCTTTTCTTGTATAGTCTTGACTATTGATAAATACTATTCTGAAACTAATTTTTTACTTATTTCTACATAGGCCATAATATTCTTTAGTTTTGTATTTCTTTAACATCTATATTGATTAGTTGATTTATATACAATATATTAAACTATTGTTTTTTAGTAAAGGTATAACTTTTTTGTATTTGTCTTATGTAAATTATTTACTAATTGAACTATTTTCTTTGCTCCATTCAAATATATTGTACCATTTTCAGTTTTAAAAAATTATATATATATCTTTAGCTAACTTTATTACTAGGAGTCTTTATTTGATAGATAATATAAGGAGTTATAGATTTGAATCTAATTATTGTTATGACTTCTACTGATCCTTAATTATTAAGTCTATTATATAATTCTGTTATTTGACTTTCTATTTATAGTATTCAAATACTTTTCAAGTTATAGATTTTTAAATAATATAGAATACTATTTGAAGTTGATTCACTAAGGATAGTTTTATTTCTAAAGATTTTTCTATATGCTATTGTTAGGATGTTATATATTTTTCAAGGCAGTGTACTATATTACATTCAAAATTCAATTTTTTATATCAAGACTTTATTCAATATATAAAGTACTTGTTTATCTATTATCTTTTTATTTTTTAGAACTTTGGTGATTACATTTATTTCTCTTAATACTCTTTCTTTAAATTCAACTGCAATTTTTTGATTGTCTATTCAGATTCTCAAGAATCTTGCTTGCTCAGTTCTTTCTAGCTTTTAATTATTTCTTTGTTGACACCTGTTTAAACTTTTAGTAAATATTGATTGAAATTATTAATAGTAACAATATTGATTTGTTACTATTGATTTGAGAGTTATTTATTTTATTACAAATTCTTATTTTTTTCAAAATTTTTTTCATATCTTTTTTGAACTTAACAATTTAAATAGTATTATTTATAAAGGTAATAGCTATATATTGAGATACTAGTTTTTTTATATTATTTCTTATTAAATTTGAATTCCAGAAAACTGTTATTTTGTATCTTCATTTTTCATTATTCTAAATCTTGCATAGAAAAGAACTATAGAATATTTCTCTCATCAGAAGAAAAATGGTTTTTACTTAATCAATTCCATTCTCTACTATTATTGAGCTTGTTAGGTTGTTTTTATAAATAACTTTAAACTTTCTATTTTGAAACAAGTTCATTGCTATATTAATGAAGCTGGCTGGAATTTTAATTCTTTCTATTACCTTTTTTAATATATTTAGACTAATAGTATTATATGCCTTAATTATATTCTGAAAGAATATTTAAAACTTCTTTTTATTCTCTCTTATATCTTCACAAATATTGTTCAGGATCTGATAGATTCAGTAATACTTTCTTCAAGAAGTCCTATATAGTTGAAACCTCTTAGGATATTATTTGTCTTATAGATATTTCTCAATCTGATAATAAGGATTTTTGTAAAGCACTTTTTTATTACTTTTAACAAAACTATAGATTTTGTGTTTGTCAAATCATATTTACATGGTTTTGGCTTTATAATTGAATAGATATAGCTCAGTTTTTATTACATTAGAGTTATCTTCTATTTTAAAAAGTTATTGAATATTCTTTTTAGATATTCTTTTTTTTCAAATTCAAATCTCTTTAATATTTCATAACTAATTTATGATTTAGCTAATGTTTTATTATTAAAATGTATTTGTAGCACTTTGCTTAATTCTTCTTGTAAAATTGACTTTAAGAGATCTTTATATTACATCTCTTTAATATCGACTTTAGACTTGTATTCTACTTTTTAATCACTTGTTAAATTGTCAAAATTGACATTTTGTTTTTTGAAAAAATTTTAATAATATATTCATATCTCTTTTTCTATTTATTCTTTCTTGATTGTTATATATTCAAATTTATCTTCATTGATTTGGATTCTATTCAATATTATTTAATCTTTTCTCTATCTATTAAAGAGCCTACTATTTGTTTTTTATTGGTTCTAATATCTTTATATCTTTGTTCAAGGGTTAATTTGATTTTATTTCTTGCTTTTTTTTCTTTCATCTTCTAATATACTAGCTTGAAATCTTCTTTTATATTTTGAATATTATTTTTTAATAATATTTAGGAATATTAAAGATGTTATATTGAATACAATAGTTTTCTATATGGTAATTAAACTCTTATACTCTATTATGCTTGTTAATAATTGTACTTAAGATCTATAAACTAATAATATTCTTTGTAACTATTGCTTTTTTATAGAGTATCATTAATTAAAAAAATCTTGTATGTTGGATAAATTCTAAATTATATTTATAGTATTATATTTTAGTTAAAGTAGATTTTTTTATTGCCAGCTTATTTTAAGCTATTTTTTACTTATTTGTTCTTTAAATACTTCTCAGATCTTGTTGATTCAACTTTTTTTTCACTATTTTTTGACTCTTTTATAATAGTGAATTCAGTTTTATATTAAGCTTATATAATATATTGTCACTGAATACTTGTCTATATCAATTATTTTAACTGACCTTGTTCTAGTTACTTTTATTATATTTTTTTTGAAAAGGTTTATATAATATAGCATTAGTATCAATATAGTATGATCGCTATCTATAATTCTTTTCATACTTTGATTATCAAACTATAGAATAGAATATCTTGTTAAACTTTGTAACATTCAGATATATTATATATAACTATTACTTATTATATCTTGTTATGTTCTTTCCTTTCTATATTACTTGTACATCTATAAATTCTACTTATTCAATATATTGAATAGTAGTATTTCTGAATATCAAAAGAGTTTAAAGCTTGCTTTGAAAAATAATGCCCTATCTTTAGCTAGATTATATATTATATTGAAATATTACTATTATATAAAAGTCACTTCTATGTTTTTTTTAATAAAGCTTGTTATATATTTTTGTACTTTTTTGTTTTTTTTTATTGTCAAAACAAATATAAACTTGCATAATATAAACTTTATTTCTTTACACAAGAAAGTTGACAGCCATTATATATCTTTCTACTTCTTTTACAGATGCTATATTTTTTTTTTGATTTTTTTTAACTAAAAAATTAATATTCACTCTAAAAGAATATTTTTATTAATGTTATATGTATATTTATAGGCATTTTAATTCTTAAAAAACTTATTTTGCTTTGATTTTAGTAAGCTTTATTTCATATAATCCTATTATATCTATCCCCTATTTTTGAATTTTTTTAACAAGGTTATATTGTTTTGATTTTTAGATATACCTCTGACATTATATATTCCTATTCTTACTACTCACTTTTCTATATTATCTTCTTGCTTTTTTTTATGGATTATTTTGTTCTTTTATTATTATTTAAAAATTTAATTTTTTTATCAGCAAAAATATATCAATATCTTAATTACCTTGTAAACAAATATTGGAATCTTGATTATTCTGTTTCTTCTTATTATTTTTTGTTTTTGTTTATTGTATTTTACTTTTGTTCTTCATATTGGCTTTCAGAATTGTGAATTGCCATTTTCTTTTTTTCTGTGATTAAACTAATACACTTTTTAAAAGCAATTGATCCACTTTTTTAGTAAATCTTTTTTAACTTATTAAGTCTTTTATCAAGACTTTCTATTATCTTGCTTAGCTATAATACTTTAAACTTCTATATAGTGATCAATTTTTTCTTTTGATCTTACATTCAGTTTTTATCTGTATAGTCATTCTTTATCTAAGAATTTATTAATAGTTTTATATTTATCTTGCATAGTTTGACCTGATGTTCAGCTTCTTTTTTTTTCTATTAATTTTTTTTTGTTATTAGTAACTGAAAGAATAGGTTTTTTATTTGTCTACTAGTTCTTAACTGGTAACTATTATTAATTTTATATTATATCCCTGATATTCTTTTTCTGTTTATCTCAAAATAAGTTTTACTTTCTTTATTTTGACTTTTGTATTCTTGTTTATTACTTCCTTTAACTGATTAAATTGAACTTTTTGAACTGTTCAAATCTGCTGATACTCTATTACTATCATAATTTTTTGTACTTTATCCTTGTTTTTGATTATTGATTTTTAATCTGAAATTGAAATAACTCTTTCAAGTTTTTTTTAAAATAGACTATTATATAGTTTTTTCGGGCTTTAGTCTTTGTATAACTTAATACTTTATCTATTAATTCAATAGATATTCTATAAATTCTATAAAGTCTAAAGAAGTACAATTTTTTTTCTTTCAGTATTTGGATATCTTCTTTATTATCTAGTTTCCTGTGAACTATTATAGATTACACTTGATTAAATCTTATTTGAATTATTTAACTTTGATCCAGGTTAATATATTATTTATATGATGGAGATAAATTCTGAATCTTTTCTGGTGAAATAATATTTGGTGTTCATGAATATTAACTATTTCTTTATATTTTTCCATTATTTGTTTGATTATAAATTTATTAGATTTGTAATATATATCTTTTAAAGTGATATATTTAAATTTATTTTTACCGAAGGAAAGTTTTCTGACTTGAAGAATTTTTTTTTTTGAGTATATATTTGAAAGGCTAATTGTATACTCTTATCTTTATTTATTTTTCTAATTGAGAAGCTTATTTGTTTTTTTTTTATTAATAGATTCTAAGCACTTTGCTACATCTTCTTTTTTATCAAAGCCCAAAATAATATAATAATTACTATTAATAAATTCAATTTTGAAAGGATTTATTTTCTTAGGTATTCTTAAAGCTTTTTTAAGATACTAATTTTTTTTTTTATTATTTTCTTCTAGTAACATTATCTGAAATACTCTCTTCTTAATTAGACCTTGTTATTTGATAAAAAATAGATTTACTATAGAACTTTGAATTCTATTTCTTGTATTATAAAAAATATTATCTGTAATACAATTTTCTTATACTATTTCTTTTAATTTTTTTATTTCAGCTTCAGCTAGTTCTACTATTTTTCTGTCCTTCATTATTACTTCCTTAATATAGGTTTCATCTTAATATTCTATGAAAGATAGTTGAACTTTTATTAGAATATTTTTTATTCTTACAACTTTCTCTTGGATGGAGCTTGATAAATAATTTACTAATTTATTTATCAATACATTATATACTTTTTTTCTAGCAGGAGTGCTTTGAAGTCTTCTTTTTTAGCTTATCTTTTTTTTTAGAAAATAAGAATATATTGTTATAATATATATTTTTTTGCTAAAATTTTGAGATTTATTTTTAATAAATTGGCAATAATATTATTTAATATTGAGAATGGATGAATTGCTTCTATAGAAATATGTGATTAAATAGTTTTTATTGATTTCAACTTATGCTATATTATCTTTGTTTCTTATAGTTTTTACTGAGGATCTTGATTGAAAACTAGAATTTGAATTATCTTTTGTTCTTTTATTGTCATGATGTTATATAATATAAATTAATTAATATATTATTTTATATAAAATAAGATGTTTTATTGTTTATTTATTCTAATATTTATATTTAGATATATTAATCATAAAAGGTTTTCTTATTTTGTTTTATATATTATTACTATTATGAGCTATTATCATATTGTTGATCAGATATATAAGCTAATGCTTTTGGATTTAGTTTTTATTTTTTTCAAGTTTTTGGAGTGGAAGAAATATATATATATTTGTATAATATAATGTATTTATATATTGTTATTGATATCTGTCTTTTGCTCTAGGTTTCTAACATTCTCTTGGATTTTGCAAACTTTGAGTTGGGACTAATTTACAAGTTGTAACTATTTTTTTTTTAACCCTAAGTCAGATTAGGTATATATACTTTATTAAATATTTGTATACTTTACATTATTAAATGTTTTGCTAAAGCTAAATCTCTACCTAACTTACTTGTCTCTGTTTTAAATTTCTTAAAACTCCAAGTGCAACTTTAAAAGTAATTTATTGCTTCATTAGTAGTTCAGGTATAAATCCTTCCAACTGTTAACTTCATTATCTGCAAATCACTACTGCAAATTACTTTTTGATGTTCTAACTGGGCTTAGAATCCCAACCACTTTATTTCTTACTCTACTCCTTTTATAAAAATCTTCTTGAGGTTTTCACCTTCTAGTTTTTCTTCTTTTGTAGTAATTTTTTTCTTGTTAAGGATATAGTTTTCTGGCCTAAAAAGATTGGAAATCATCTTATCTTATCTTTTCTACTAATCCCCTAAGTTTGCTCCCATTCAATAATCTTTTTGTATCTCATGTTCCAAATTCTTTTTCAAACTTGATTATAAACTCTTTTTTGCATCTTTAATATCTTTTTTCTAGTTTATTTTCCTATACATTTATCATAACATTTCAGATCTGCTATTTTTAAAATAAGGTTCTTTCTTATGAGACTAGTACAAAAACTTAAAGTATCTTGACTAGTTGCAGAGATCTGTTTCACTAGTCTAGAAATTCACTTGTAAAACTCTCCTAATTCTTTCTGATAATTAATATTTTGTCTATTATTTTTTTTTTCAGCTATCTTTCTTCTTTCTTATAAAAATTGTTTAAAGCTTCTAAGAGTTTCATCTATTTCTTTATTCTATACTTCTTGAAATTAATTCTTATAGACTGGACATTCTAGCAAGTGTTCTATTGTTTTATTCTATTGGTTACATACAATGCATTTCACTTGCTTATATAGGTCAGATCTTCTTGTAACCAATTTATATAATGTTGATAGCTTGTCATTGGTCAGTTTGATAAAAAAACTTTTTTGTTAAGATTTTTTAAAGAATATATCCTATATGTAACCATCTTTTATTCTTTCCTACACTAGATTCCATATGTAATCTTGTTGTTTTAAAATCCAATGACTTTATTTTTTCTCTATTCAGTTTTGTTGGATCCACTAGTAGGTTATTGTTTTGTTATTTGTATTTTTGATAAACTACCTGATTGGGACATTTAAGGTCATATTTTGTTACCTAATCTTGATAATGATCTTGTAGGAGTTAAGATCTCTCCATTCAATTAATGAAAGTTTTAGGACTTTTTTAACTAAAACATCTGCTTATTTATTATAAGGGTTATTGAAATATGCTTTAACTTTGATAAGCTTCAGACTTACTGTTTTTTTTTTGTTAGTTTCACTATTTATATTTATAGGAATTAATTTTTTTCTTTTAGCCATCTCTTGTATATTCTTTTTGGATTCTCTTTTTTCATCTTCTTCTATTTAGTGATACAAGTCTAGTTATCTATATAAATTTCAACTGTGTTATTAATGGAAATTACTAGGAGTATAGCTAGAATTGCTATCAACTCAGCCCTTGTATAAGATGGCCAATTATCTATTCCTGTTTAAAATCTGCTTTCTCTTTCAGTATTTTCTATCTGAATTTATATAGCACACATTCTCATTTCTTCTTTGCCATAATTAATTAGTGATCCATTAAAATAAAAGATTGGTTTTTCTTTGAATCCTAGATTGCATTGAAATATTTATATTAACTGATCTAAATATACTCTTTCTTTAATATTTTCTCTGATTATAGTTTCTTCCCAAGTTTTTATATTTATATGATCTACTTTGCTGTTTTGAGAAAAAGTCTTGAAAGAGTACTGATCTCTATAAATTCCTTTTATAATTATGTTTTCAAGTGTTGCTTTAAGATTAAGGATTTTTAATTCTCTTATTCTTCTAGTAAATATTCTTTTATTGAAATAAGGTATTATATAAATTTCTTCTTTATTTCTTTTTATAATACAACTATTGTTTTGTATTATTTTTCTTGAGTACCCAAGGTATTTTTGTAATCTTGTCTCCCGATTATTATTAGTACTATAACAGATAAAGTGTTCCACTATTGTATTATATTCCTCACTTACTTGTTTTAATTTTTCCCACATTAGCTAATTATTCTTGTTATTCCATATTGCCTATAGTTTATATTACTTGTTTTGATTAGGACTTATTTTGATATATTTCAGATTCTATTTTGTATAGTCTTCTTTTCAGATTATTGTGAGTTGCTATACTTGTACTGTATATCTGAGAGGTTTTTGATTATGATCTAATATTACTCTAGAATAGGTTATTTACTTATATTCTGTATTAGTTGAAGCATTTATCAATTTCTTATTTTTATACTTTTCTGATCTAATAACAGATCTAAATACATCAGTTTATTATTTCTTAAAGATGGTATGACCTTTCTATATTCTTCTGATATAAGGCATCCTTGAATCAGACTATTTCTTTACTCCATTAAAATATTTTTTGCTATTTTCAACTGTGAAAGATTATTTCTATATTTTTGTCAATTTAATTACCTGGAGTGAGAAGTTGCCTTTATCCAATAGATGGCTTAGTGACTTGCAAGTTAGTAAATTAAGTGACTCCCAATATTTGATTTGTGTTTGCTTGAGTCTAATAATTGTTGTAATTCCAATTGATTCTGGATCATTTAGCCTATTATATAAATCCATTATTTGACTTTCTCATTGCAATATCCAGATACTTTTCAAGTTAAGAATCTTTGAATAATAAATTATACTATTTGATATAGATCTGTATAATATACTTTTATTTTTAAAAAGTTTTTTATAAGCTGCTGTTAATGTGTTGTATATTTTCCAAGACAATATGATGTGTTGTATTCTAAATTTTATTCTAGGTATTAATATCCTGTTTATAATATATAGAGCCTAATTGTCAGTCATTTTTTTTGCTTTTCAGGGCTCTAGTAACTATGTTGACTTCTTTAAGTATGTGTTCTTTGAGTTCAATTGTGATCTTTTGATTGCCAGTCCAGATTTCCAGAAATCTGGCTTGTTCTGTTCTATCAAGTTCTTTGACTACTTCTTCTTCAATACTTGCATGCACTTTTTTTGGATAACAATTAGAATTGTTAATAGTTGCAAGTATTAACTTGTTACTATTGATTTTGAAATTATTGGCCTTATAAAAAGCTCTTGCAGTTTTCATGATTTCTTCCATATCTTTCTTGAATCTTGCTATCTATGTTGTGTCATCCATAAAGGCTATGGTTATATATCTTGATTCTAACTTTCTAATATTATGGCCTTTTAGATTAAGATTCCAAGTAATTGATATTTTATATTCCCTTTGAGTATCATTTTGAATTTTGTAAAGTAGGAGATCATAAAAAATTTATCAGAATAAGGATGAAATGGTTTCTCCTTAATCAATTTCATCTCTTTCTACTATAGATTCTGTAAAATTATTCACAAATATAATTTGAAATTCTCTGTTTTGGAATAGATACATAATAATTTTAATAAAGTCTTTTGGAACTTTAATTCATTCTATTTCTTTAACTAATATTTTTAAGCTGATAGTGTCATAGGCTTTGACCATATCTTGAAAAAGTATCCACAATTCTTTTTTGTTTTTTTTAGTATCTTCATAGATATTATTGAGAATTTGAATTAGTTCTACTATACATTCTCCTAGTAATTTTGTATAATTGGATCTTTTAAGAATATTGTTGACTTTATAAATTTTTTCCATCTGATTGATATGGATTTTAGTAAACATTTTCTTGTGATCTCTAATAGAACAATAGATTTGGTATTTAAGAGTTCACAATCTCATAGATTTGGTTTAGCTATTGGATATATATGGCTTTCTTTTTAATAAATTGGAGTAACTTCCCATTTTATAAAGCTGTTAAACATTCTTCTCAAGAATTCTTTTCCTTTCTGGCTTAATTTCTTAAGTATTTAATAGCTAATTTGTGATCTGCCTGAAGCTTTATTATTTGAAAGTGTACATAATATTTTACTTAATTCTTCTTGAAAGATTGGCTCAAGTAATTCTTTATACCAAGTTTCTTATATAAAATTTTTGAGCTTATACTCATCTTTTCAATCTTTTAGTAAACTGTTGTAACTAGAAATTCATTTTTTGAATGCCTCTATATGATACTTTCTAATCTCTTCTTTGATTTTACTTTTTTGTGTTGTAATATATTCAATATTATTTTTTTTGATTTTGATTCTATCAAGTATGATCTTGTTTCTAATTTGATTTATCAGAGAGTTAACTATTCTTCTTTAATTGTATCATAGATCTTCGTACCTTTATTCTAGAGTTGCTTTGATTGCATCCCTTGTCTTTTTGACTTTCAACCTTGGACATATAAATTTTAATCCTTCTATTGTATCTTGAATATCTGTTTTTAAGGTTCTTCAGAATATATTAAAAATACTATATTAAACACAGATGTCTTCAATCTAGTGGTTGGGCTTGTGAATAGTATTATATTTTTCTATAGTCAAGCTGAAGGTCTATAGATTAGTTATGTTTCTACCTTGTTAAAAAGTCCTTTTTGTCATAAGACTTTTCTGTATTCAATAAACTTGGGATTGTACTTATTTTTTTTTTTGACATTTGGAACTACATTTTTGGTTGCAAGTTTGTTGAAAACTATTTTACATAGCAGTTTTTCAAAAGTTTTTCAAAGTCTATTTGTATAGGTTTCTCTTTCCTCTTGGTTCAGTTCCTCTTATAGTATGAATTCAAGTATTGTTTTAAACTTGTGATTCAGACTTTCTTGATATATTTGTCATTGTAATGGAGGTGATTCCTTTATATCTATTTATTTTTGAGTATTTGTAAAAGGTTTGTTAACTCTACTACTTGTGAACAGGTTTTTGTCATGAAGCATAATTATTAGTATAGTGTGATTACTTCCTGTAATATCTTTTATATCTTAATTGTTAAATCAGAATAAGAGATAGCTTGCTAGATTATATAATATCTAGATATAATCTATTTTGCTACTGCTTGTTAAGTTCCATCTTGTCAGAGTTTTGTTTTCTTTTTCATGTAGCTTGTATGCCTATAAATCTCTATTCATTTAAAAAGTTGAACAATGTAATTTCTGAATATTATAATAGTTTAAACATAGCTTTGGAGAAAGTTTGTATATCTTTTGATGGATTGTAAGCTGCATTGAAATCTCCTATAACAACTGTGAGATAACCTAGTCTATACTTTCCTTTGATGAGACTTGTTAATTTCTCTCGTATTTTTTTGCTTCTTTTTTTATCTGATAGGATGTAGATTTGTATAATACAAATTTTTTTTCATTTTATAAGTAGGTTGATAGTAACTATATATTTATTATCTTCTTCTATAGATGTTACTTTTTTTTCTAGGTCTTTATAATCAAAAGACTAACTTCTGTTCCAAATAGTGTCTTATTATTAGTACTATATAAATACTTGTAGGCTTTTTGATTATTAAAGACATTGTATATTGGTTTGAGTTAATTTTGTTTCACATAATCCTAGTATATTTATTCCTTGTTCTTATATTTTTTCAATATAACTATGTTAATTTGTCTTATCTATAATACCTTTGATGTTATGTATATCTATTTTTATCACTTTATTAGAAATCACATCCTCTTTATTGTTTGTTTCTATTATTTTGTTTTGAACTTGGCTATTTAAAAATATTCGCTATTTCTCATATAAAAATGATATTATATCTAAATTATTATTATATTCTATTATATTATTATACTTATTTGATTATTTTTTGCCCTTGTTTATTATAGTTGTTAAAAAGAAACTAGACTCTTGCTCCTCATAATTATTATGAACAATTGATGTGCTTTAGAAGTGGTTTGCTTCTTTATTGCCATGTTTAGATCTTTTGAAGATTGATTGTTCTTCTAATCTATTTATTCTATTATTTAATTTTTCAAGATTTGCTAGAATACGATTTAAAGGATCTTGTGAAATTTCTATTTTAGATTTTGACTTATCTCTTGTATTTCTGCAGTAATTGTATTATGATTTATTGATTCTCTATTGCTTCCTATTGCAGGATGTCTATTGGATCTGTTGATTTCTTGTCATATCCTCTTATTATAGTAATATTTAATTCATATTCAATTTGTTTAACTCTGATTTTCATTAGAAGTAGAGATGGATTTTACAGATTCAGTGTCTGATAATATATCTGAGACCAAATCCTCATTCATTTCTACTTTTCTATATTCATGTCTTACTCTTGGGCTTTTAATTACTCTTTTAGATTTCTTCTTTTTAAGTTAGTAGAGTATTTGATACTTCAAGAAAAATATAATCCTTGTAAGAAAATATATTGTTTGTATATATTATCTTTATCTTTTTTTGTTGCAAAATAGACTGCTGTAAAGTTCTATTTTCTAAGTATAAAGGGATCTTTAGGTATGTAGCATACTTTTGCTTGAGTACCATTTAATATTCTGGCTACCAAACTAGTATATGTTTTGTTTATATCTAAAAGTCATGCTGAGCTATAGTTTTTTTCAATCAAAATATTATTGATTTTCTTATCACTTAATTCTAATTTTGAGAAAATAGCTCTTGATATTTCTATACTAATTGGAGTTATCCATTTTGCTTCTGAATTGAGATTAAGATATTTATGCCACTTGATATATGCCTTAATTCTAAATTTGATATTTACCTTATAGATATGGATGTTTTGAATCTTTTCATATCTTTTTAGATGTTTAGCTATATAATGTTTACTCACTTTTTGATCCACATCAATCAAGCAGATATACCAGATAGAAGTATTTTCTTCAGTTTTAATTTCACAAAAGATTTTTTTATTTAAATCTTTTTTAGCTTTGTATATATTACCCATGATTTGTGGAGTTGCTTGCTAAATGGTAAAGTTGTCTTCTTTTCAATTTGTTTCTTCTATATATTTTAGGACATCTTTTTTCTCTTGTATTTAGAAAATTAGCTATTCATTTCCATTAATAAATTCTTTCTTTAGAAGGTTTCTTTTTTCTTATATCAATTTTAATATATGCCTAAGTAAATCTTGATTTTCTTTTCAGGCTGCCCTGAGATGTTAGTTGTTATCATTCAAGTCTATAGTTTTCTTTTTTTTTTTATAAAGTATGGATTTATTAGTGAGTCTAGTTTCCTGTTTCTAATAATATATGAGCTATGTTTACTTATATAGTAGCTTTTAATTTTTTTAAAGTCTTAGAAAATCCAACTCTTCTTGTTTTTGGACTCATGTTATTGTGATTTCATTATATATTGTTGATTCATTGTCTACCTGTTTAATAATTTTCATTGATTGAGGTTTGAATTTGCATATTTCTTTTAGATTTTGATAATTTCTAGAAACTTATCTTCTATATAGGGCTGAAAAAGATCTTCTTCATTGTCTTTTTTTAGTTATCAAAGATATAATAAGTATTGAGTTAAGATCTGTTCTTTGTAAAAGATTGTTTCATTAATTCCTAGTATTTTGGTGATAATACTGTTTAAGATTGTATATATTTCAGATAATGCAACTACTTTATTATTAATTTGATTTCTTTTTATTGTAGTGATTGTTGGGAGGCCTATAGCTTTGAATGCTTATCATGTTTTTGTAAAAGCTTGACTAAGGTATCAATTATATTCTCTTTTCTTTTGTTTATTATTTATAATATATATTGAGTTTTATTAATACTAGCTATTGTATTATTTATATTATGTTATATGTTTTATTGTTGGATCTACTGTTTTGATGGATTACTTTTGTTTACTTGTTTACTAAATATGTTATTTTGGTTTCATACATTTAAGTTTATCTGTTGTTGTTATATTTTGATTGATTAATATGAAGTAAATACATATTTATTGATTGTTTACCTATTTATTGTTTAGTATTGATCTATTGTTTATTATTTCATTGATCTGTATAGAATAATTGATTATATGGAGTACAACTTTATTGATGAGTTTTTAATATATGTTATGCTTGTTGTATTAAGAGATACATCACATAAATGTTCTTTTTGTTTGAGTATATTATAAGAATATGTATGTGTTTTGCATTATATGTTTGTTGTTTATGTATTGCAATTAAATTGCTAACTATGTTCTTTAGCTATTGCTCTTAAATTCTTGACATCTTTTTGAGTTTTTGTGACTTTTGAGTTTTAACTAATTTACTGGTTAAAACTATTATATTGTGAAGGTTTCTTCTAATGTCTAGAAAGATGTTAATTTGCATTGATCTGGTTAGAAATTAGAAGAGTTGATATTGGATTCTTTGGTCTTACTATGATTTAAATTTTCTTTCTTATCTTTTTTTTTCTCAAAAATTTTAGTAGAGTGTAATACTGTTATGAAAAGTATATACTTTTCTATTTGGTGACTTGTTTATTAAACCTTGTATGTATCTTTTGAGAAAGGTTATGTAGTTGTTAGCTTTTGTAGATACTGTTGAGTCAGGTTTAGTGTATCTTATTCTTTTTTCAAAAATTGCCAAAAAAAGAAATTTTTTAAAAAAGAGAATCAGTGATTACCAGTTATAACTATTGTTTGTAAGGTTTTTTTTAATATTAATAAGGTGTTTATTCTATATTAACCTAGTTAAAAGCTTGAAGAACTGATGTTGGATTTTATAACCTTATCATAATTTGGGTTTTTTATAGTTTTCTTTTTTTTCTTAAAAGTTTTATAAACTAACACTAGCCAAAATTATACCATTTAGCAATTGAATTATTGTTGAATTTGATTAAATTTAATAATAAAAATATTGCTAAATTCTTTTTGATTGCTACCACTTGATATACAGTATTACTATTTTAGTAATAAAGTGACAATAAAAAATTCAACAATCAAAAATTTGACAATCAAAAATTTAATAATTAAAAAATTCAACAATCAAAAATTTATTAATTAAAAGTTTAACAATAAATTGTCAAAATATTTATTAACAATTTGTCAAATAATTCATTAACTATTCAACAAAAATTCATTAAAGGTTCATAATAAAATTATTTATTAGCAATTCAATAAAAATTTAGTATTAATATATTAATAATTTATTAAAAATTTGTCAAGTATTCATTAAAAATTTGACAACTATTTATTAAAACTATTCATTAAATATTTGTTAACTATTCATTAAAAATCCATCAATCATTTATTAAAAATTCAGCAACTATTTATAAATAACATATTATATATATATTATATTATAGTTTGTATTATTTATAATTTATAAATATAACTTTAATTCAAAAAAATTCATATATAAGTTTATCAATTTTTTTACTTTATTGTTGATGAATAGTCAACTAATTTTTAATAAATAGTTAATAAACTTTTAATAAATAATTTAATAAATAGTTGTTTAATTTTTAACAAATAGTTGACAAATTTTTAATAAATAGTTTTAATGAATAGTTGACAACTTTTTGATGAATTTTTATTGAATTGCTGATAAATAGTTTTTCAATGAACTTTTAATAAATTTTTGTTAAATAGTTAATGAATTATTAATAAATTGCTAATAAATTTTTTGATAAATTGTTAATATATCAATTTTTATAATATTTATAGTCGAATTATATAATTGCCAATTTATTTATATTATTTTTTTGCTAAATTGTATATTTTTTTGCTAAATGTTACATGAGTGACAATATGCTGACTAATTTTTTTTCGACTAGTGCAAATATAAAATTTATAATAAAGAATATTTTTTTTCTTTAAAGCTAATCTTGGAAAGTACTTTTTATTCTATCTTTTTGAAGTTTGTTGTGTCTTTGTTATTTGACTAAAAATATTTTATAAGTTTTCTAAGAAAATTATTAAAAAAATTTTTTTTGAAAAAAGGTGAATTAGCAAAAAAAGTTTTTTTAATAATTAAAAATTATTAGTCAATATAAATTATAGTAATTTTTACTTAAAAAAAAAAAAAAACTTTCTGTTAATTTTTCTTTTTTTGAAAAAAGAGCAAAATAATTTAAATCCAATAATATACTAAAATAAATAAAACTGCATAACCTTTTACAATAGATATATATAAAGCTCTATAAATAAAATTGACAATAAAAGAGTATATACTAATAACAGCAATATACTTTATCCAAACTTTTGAAAGAAAGAAAAAAAAACATAAAATCTAAATTATAATAAAATCAAGAAATCTAATATCAATTCTTTTAGCTTCTAATTAAATCAATACAGATTATACTTTTCTAGACATTAGAAGGAATCTCATAATATAATAATTTTAGTCCAAATCAATTAAAACTTAAAAAGTTGTAAGACTCTAGAGCAATAGCTAAAGAATATAGTCAAAATATAATTATATAATATAAACAATCAATATATAGCACAAATATAAATACAATATATTCTAGTAAACAACTTAGTCTATAATAGTAATTTATGTAATGTATTTTATAATATATACAAATTTATCATGTATTTTATTTAAACTTATCACAAATAATATTCTAAATTTTTTTTTTTTTAATACTGGCTAAGCCAAAACTTTATTGAGAGATCTTTACATAAGATAGAGAAAACAAAGTTTCTCTGGAACTATATGTAAGAAATGTTTGTATAAATAAAGTATTACAATAGAAGAGCTCCTTTATGAAGACTTCACCTTGTGACCTGGCCACCTCTTAAGAAGGAAAAGAGGACTAATCTAAGGTTTAACTAGTACTAAAAAATTTTTTTAAAACTATACGGACCATCAGATAATTGACCTAAATTTTCTAACTATGACTTTTATTTAGCAAATTTTAATTTACATTTGACCCTCGTGTCTACTCAATAACAGTACAGTATCTTCATATGCATTTTTCTTCCCCTACATATTACTCTGTGATACCCTGTGTACGCTAAATAAGTACTATATATATCAACTATTCTAAGTATCATATCTATATTAACTAGTTCTATAGACTATACTATATATACAAGTACTACCTTATCAAAAAGCCATACGATTCCTTCTTGATTGTTCCCAGCACACTTTTTTCTTTTGGCAGATTGTTTTTTAAGAGCAGGCTGGTTATCAGGCCATCAAATTTTCTTTATTCTGGACCCAGTATTTTGATCCTTCAGAGTGGTTCACGGGTTTTCCTTCTACCAAGGCCTCCCGATAGTTGAGGCAGAGGGTTTAGTGCACTGCCAAGTACTTGTTGAAAGTCAACAGAGGCACTCTACTGATCAATTAGATCTGCTCTTCTTATTGCCTTTTTGGAGCAAAGTTACCAATTCAGGATTGTCCTAACTTAGACTTCGGAGATTGGTTGTCATTACAAACTTCATATAGACTATCTATATGATCAACCTTATTGATCAATAGCTATATTTGGAAACATCAGTTATATACTGTTAGGCCAACGGATAAGTGTCCATGCCCCTTGTGGGATTTAAACTTGTATCTTATGATTCGACCTATGGAGTGCTAACCACTGCACTATCAACCTATAGGTCCAAATAATATTCTAAATAACTAATTTACCTTCAAAAAGATCTATAAATACAATTTAAACAATTGATAAACAAATAAATGACAGTTTAATAATTGTTTATTCCTTATTTGATTCACAAATACAATAATAGTAGATAAATTAATAATTCAAATCAAAACAACAAACTAAGTAAACAAATAAATAAGAGTTAATTTGTAAATTATAATCAAATAACAATTATATAATTTATTAATAGATCTAACTTAATAACAAATATGAATAGAGTACAATGTATATTACAAATAATAGTAAAAGAAAAAAAAATATAATAAATACTATAATCAACCTCTTAACAAAATATGTTAAATACTTAACTCTATAGATCTTTTAATAACTACTATAATAAAGAAATAGTGAACTTATTGAAATAATAGCTTTATTATCAAAAACATAGATAGTTTTATAGTTAAAATATTGAAAATCAATGAGACAATTCTTCATAAGGAATAAATTCTAATTTAATATATTATATATCTTTGGTAACTAAGAAAAAAGAAAAAAAAAAGATTTTTTATAACATTATATTGAAAATAAGTTTATTGAAATTATTAAAAATCCAGAAAATTTATATAAACTGAAGTAACAATCAATAGATATTATGAAATTAGATATTGAACTAACAATAGACAATGAAATTACAATAATATATACTCAAGAGGTAGAAGAATTAGAATTGCAAAAGCTTTAAGATATAATTAAAAGTAATTGTATTAATGAATACAACTTTTATACTATTAAAAATAGAGATATGACTTTACCATTAAACCCATATTTTATAAAAAAGAAAAAAACTTTTAAACTAGATGCAATAATAGTCATTATTTCAAGAGAAACAAAAAATAAAACCAAAGTATATCTAGATAATATCCTGAAACTTTTACAGAAAAAAAGAATAAAAAAGTTTATTAATAGAAATAAGTAATTAATCTTCTGAATGCAAGAAAAAGAAGATATTATAAAATATATAGAAGAAGTAAATAAAAGAAAAATAACTTTAATTCAATATATAACTTTTCTGACTATCTATAAAAAGTAAAAAACATAAAAAAACTTGAACAAAAAAATCTTTCAAGAATTCAAAATCAATAAAGACACTATTTTCTAATATACTATATTTATTTAATAGATATTGATCAAAAGTTAATAAGTATCTTATAGCAGTAGATCTAAAAAGATATAGAGAGATTCAAAATATTAATATCTATGAGATAAATAAAAATCTCAAATGAAAGTCTATAACAAATGATACAAATATTTTAGTTTTAATCTAGAAATAAAATAGATAACTTCAATTGATACAAAAATATCAAAAATGATATTTTTTAAATCTGAGTTTAGTGATAATAAAATCAATAATTTCTAATTTAAAAAAATAATAATTTAGCAAGACTTTTAAATACTAATAAAATTTATACAAGCCTAGTAACCAAAGTATTAAATAGTATCCAAGTTAAGGCATTCTATATATTCAAAAATTTCTACATATTCAAAAGTGAAATTTTACAGTAGTTTGCTTTGAAACAAAAAAAAGAAAAAGAAAAGATATATTTTTTTATGACTTTATCTTTTATAAAGCATCAAATATATATCTAAACTAGAGAGATAGAATCTTAGAAATGAAGATAAAAACATAAAATTTAGATCTAGAAGCATAGAAACAAATAATAAATCAGTACTAAACTCATAATTAGACAATAAATTTATAGACTTTATTCCTATCTCTTTAAGATACCATAGCTTTAGAAATCAAAAACAAACTAAATAGCAAGATAACAATAGAATAAGATAAGAAATAAATAGAGAAGATGAATACCTTGCAACAGGAAGCAATGGAGAATCAATTGGAAATCAATGAAATAGTAAACACAGATACTCTGAAAATAAGACAAAACCTGAAATAGAAAGTATAAATATCCTTTAAAGAGTATTCTAGCCAATATAAAAAAATTACACAATAAAATAAATAATTTAGAGAGATAAATAGCTTCCAAAAGATCAAAATAAGGTAATAAAGGAGCAAACTATTTCTAAAGGTACACTGGTTCTCTTTATTTTTTCAAATAATTTATTTCTATTGTTATTATTTAAAAATATTTTTTACTTATTTTATAAAAATACCATAATATTTAAATTTTTATTAATTTTATTATATTATTGCTTATTAATATTTGTTTTTTATCTATATTTGTAGAATTGATAAAGAAGTAATAAACTTTGTTTTTCTTAATTGCTCTCTATTTTAAAGTGGTTTTAATACTATCTTTTGTTTTTTTGACTTTTAATCTTTGATATATGAATTTGAGATCTTCTATAGTATCCTTGATATCTTTTTTCAAAGATTTTCATGAAATATTAGAGATACTATATTAGATACAATAGTTTTTGATCTGATAACTTAAACTGTGAATGCTATTATATTTTTTTATAGTTAAACCAAGGACTTGTAACTTATTTGTTTCTTTTAATATCTCTGCTTTATTATAAAGTACTTTAGGTTATAGAACTTTTCTATAGCTAATAAATTCAATATTATGTTTATAGTACTTTTTTTATAACTAAATTGTTTTCTTTATTACCAATTTATTAAAGGCTACTTTATATAATAGTTTCTTAAAAGTTTTTCATAACTTGTTTACCTAATTTTCCTTTTCATCTTGATTGGGTTTTTCTTAAAACAAAGGTTTTCATGATATTTTAAATTTATGATCTATACTTTTATAAAATGCTTGCTATTATAATAGAAATATTTTTTTTATATTAATTCTTCTTAATCTATTTGTGATAGTTTTGTGATTCTATTTCTTATAAAGAAATTTGTATTATATAGTATTATTAGAAACATAGTATAGTTACTATCCATAATGTCTTTCATATTTTGATTATTGAATCTGAGTAGTAGATAACTTGTTAGACTATAAGAAATTCAAATATAATCTATTCTACTATTACTTGTTAGGTTTCTTCTTGTTAAAGTTTTTTCTTTGTCTTCTCATATGACTTGCATATCTATAAAGTCCATTCATTAAAGAAGTTGAATAATAGGATTTCAGGCTACTATTATAATTTAAAGCTTGCTTTAAAAAAGACTTTCTATCTTTTAATAGGTTATAAACTACATTAAAATCTTCAATTACTATTATATGAAAGTCTTGCTTACATTTTCTTTTAATAAGACTGGTTATCTTATTCTATACTATTTTATACCTTGGTTTGTTAAAATAAATATAAATCTATATGATACAAATCTTTTTTTTTTTTATAAATATGTTGGTGACAATAATATATTTTTCTTTTTTTTTTATTAATGTAACCTTTTTTTCTAAATCTCTTTTGATTAAGAGATTAACTTTGTTTCAAATAGTATGTTTTTGTCAGTACTATAAAAGTATTTGTAGTCTTTTTGGTTATTGAATACCCATTGTGCATTGACTTATATTAGTTTTGTTTTATATAATCCAATATACTTATTCCTTATTCTAGTATCTCTTTAATCAGGTTTTATTATTTTGTTTTATTTATAATCCCTTTAACATTATTTGTATCAATTCAGATTATCTTATTATCTATGTCTTTTTCTTTTTTGGTTTTCTTAAATAGTCTATACCTATTATTGTTATTTAGAAAAGTTTTTCACTTGTTTTATAAAAATATTAAAATATCTAAATTACCTCTTCTATCTTATTATTGCTTATTAGAGTTCATCTGTTGCTCATATTTATAGTTTTTGACAAAGAGACAGTAAACTCTTGCTCTTCTTAATTGCTATTAAAGACTAATGCATCTTTAAAAGTGATTTTCTCTTCTATTACTAAGTCTTAATCTTTTGAAGACTATTTATTTCTCTAAAGAGTCTATTCTAGCATATACAATAGTCTTTCCAGGTTGACTAAAATACTCTTTAAAGGATCTTAAGTACCTTTTATTTCAAGTTTTATCTTATCTTCAAAAAAACTATATCTATTGTTTACTAATTTTTAATTGGTTTTCTATTGTTTCCTGTTGCAAGGTATTCTTCTCTTTTGTTTTTTTCTTGTTCTATTTTATTATTACTTCTCTATTTAATTTGTCTCTGGTTTCTAAAACTATGATACTTATCAGAGTAGAAATAGAATCTATTGATTCATTATTTAATTGTAAGTCAGGTATTAATTCATCATCTACTTCTATACTTCTGGATCTGAATCTTGTATTTCTATTTTTATCAAGATTCTATCTTTCTAGTTTAAATGTATGTTTGATACTTAATAAGAAGCAATATCTCTATAAAAACTATATTGTTTGCATATTTTATCTCTTTTTTCTTTTATTTTGAAGCAAACTACTATAAAGTTATATTTCTTAAGCATATAGTGATCTTTGGATATATAGTATGTCTTAACTTGAATACTATTCAATATTTTAGCTATCAGATTGGTATAGGTTTTGTCAGTACCTAGGAGTTTTTCTAAGTTATCATTTTTCTCAATTGATATTTGATTAATTTCATTAACACTGAGCTCAAATTTAGAGAATATAATTCTTAATATTTCTGTACTAATTGAAGTTATCTAGATTGCTTTAGAATTTATACTAAAATATTTGTACCATTTGATATTAGTTTTACCTATAGTTTTGTATTTACCTCATAGATATAAATATTTTGAACTTCTTCATATCTTTTTAGATATGCCTTTATAAGATTCTTATTAACTTTTTGATTTATATTTATCAAATATATATGCCAAATATTAATATTTTCTTTGGTTTTCTATTTTTTGTTTCTTATGGATAGCTAGAGATATTATATATTGAATGACAAAGTTGTCTTCCTTTCAATTAACCTTTTCTATACATCTTGTAACATCTTCTTCCTCTTATA
The DNA here is from genome assembly GCA_910592055.1 of Acaulospora colombiana. Taxonomy (NCBI): domain Eukaryota; kingdom Fungi; phylum Glomeromycota; class Glomeromycetes; order Diversisporales; family Acaulosporaceae; genus Acaulospora; species Acaulospora colombiana. The sequence goes on from CAJVPT010000474.1 coordinate 27,562, forward strand.
TCTAAAAAACTAATCACTCATTTTCATTAATAAACTTTTTTCTTGACAGACTTGCAAAAGTTAAGGATATTACCTAGGTATGCCTTAGTTTTGTCTTCTATTTCTTCTATAATATTGACTATTATTTTATCTAATTTATAGATTTCTTTTTTTTTTATAAAGTATGGATTTATTGATAATTCCATATTTTTATTTTCAGTAGTATAAAAGTTGTGTTTACTAATATATTATCTTTTGATTATTTCTTGAAGTTTCTATATATCAGGAAATTTTTTTGACAGAAATCTCTGGAGATTTTTGGGCGTAAAACTTCAGAGGCACTCCGTTGTTATTAGAAGTTTCTGGAGCAAAGATTTATATATACAACTCTGGAGAATTTCAAATGTTTTAAATTGTAATAAAATAATTTCACATTATTATTAAAAAATTTATTTTTAAAAATTCATTTATTGAAAATTACTTTTTTTACATATTTTTATTAATCAATTACATTTACATCACTTATTGCCAAAGTAGACCTTTCTATTTCTACATTTTTCAGTTACAATCCCAAATTGTTTTCCTTATTTTCTACTTCCTCCAAAGTGCTTTGAAATTCAATATCTTCATACTCATGCATTTCTTAATCTTCATCATTTAAATTGCCTTCTGTAAATCTGATTTTCTTTTTAATTTTTTCCTAAAATATTTTATTAGTAAACAAATAACTTTATAATACTTTGAAGAATTTTAAAACTTATTATATTTTTTTCTATTTTGTTTTTAATTAAGGCGTTATTAATTAAAATACTTTCATTATGTAGATTTAGAATCATTTAGTATATTGCAATAGCAAATGAAACTTGTTCCGTAGAGGCATTCCCTTTTGGCCAGACTTTTTTAAGAATGCGTACCATCACACTTTGATTTTTTTCCCTAGGACATACATGAAGATTTTCAAAGTACTCCAGAATTTTTTACGAATTTTTTCAGACCATAATTTTGGTGGTGATTGCATTTGTATTGATTGTATCCAGTGAGTTTTCACCAAAGACTAAAAACATGGTATCCCAGATTTTCGAAGCTGCAGTTCCTCAAAGTGATATGTGTTATTGCATAAGCTATTAAATAAATAATATTGTTAATAAATTTATTTATATTATTAATAATTGCAATAATTACCACTTGGTAAATATGCTTTTTATAATACATCTTCCAATGTTTTCTTATAAGACCTTTAAAGAACTCTAAATATTCTTACTAAAAATATTCCTCTGTATACTGACAAAAATCTTCAAGATTTATGTATATTTTTTCAAAAAAGACTTCTTTCATAATACTCTTGACTGCATGCTATTATAGAATTTAAAATGTTATTGAAATTTTTTGAAGATTAAAATTTAAATCTTACCTTGATAAAATCCTATTAGGTAATTAAATATTGACTCGTAAGAATTTAATTTTCTAGGTGGGTAACCTTATTCTCAATGGCTTTTTAATATTCTAATAATTGATCAATTTTTTATAAAGACTTTCATGGAACTCCAAAAGTTTCTTGATTACTATATTAGAAACTAAATATACAATTTAGTATTTATTTAAATAATTACATCTTATTTAATATACCTAAAGATTCTTCAAGCAATCTCCTAGTAGGCGAAGATTCTAGAAAATAATTGGAGGATCTTAATTACTTCTGGGCCAACTCTGTTTCCATTTTGGCATAATATATTGATCTTCATTTTTCAGCTTGATCCAGGTACCAAGAGTACTCTTGGGCTTTTTGGAGGGTTTCGAAATACTTTCTTGATGTTTTTTCAGAGCCTGAACCTGAGATCATTTGTTGAAACTGTTATATATTTCTTTTCTTTTATTTGATATTAATAAAAAAGAAAGAACTTTAAAGACCTTATGTAATACAAATTCTAAGAAGTTATATCATATTATGAATATATGCAATTCTTTATCACCTTTCAAAAATTACTTCATAGCTTTAAAAATGAAATAATATTAAAATCATATTGACAAAATTATAACAACTTATAAATTAAATTTTTGATTGGCTAAAATTA
>CAJVPT010000475.1:0-29597 GCA_910592055.1 Acaulospora colombiana
GAATAATAGTTTAGCTATAGTATGTATCATGCTGCTCGAATGAAAATATACTTTTGTTTTCAATTGATTAATAAATTAACAATCTAACCTGACTACGGGTACTCAAAAAAAAAAAAAATAAAATAAAAATTATAGTCTTATTACTTTCTCTAAAACAACTTGAAAGATATCTTCAAGAGTTCCTTCCAACTTCCCTTTCTTGTTTATATTCCTTTTTAAACAAAAACTTGACTTTCAGTAATTAAGAAAAGTCAAGAAATCTCTTTTTTACCAATGGCAAGAAAGTTTGAAAAGAAAGAAAAATCAATAATAAAGTACTGAAAGCCTATCTCCTGAAGCAAGAGTGCAACTAGAGATTTTCTGCAGTGAATGGATGGGCGAACAAAAGCCTAAACCAAAAAATTTCTTTCTCACTGTTTCTACCCTCTTAGAGTTACTCATTTTTCAGAGTTTTTTGAGAAATTTTACCTACCCCAGCTTGACTCTGAATTTTGGAGTGACATAAGATCAACATAGCTTTTGCTAAAGGTGATTGGTCAACATGAAACACGTTGGTAGCAGAATGTAAACAAGCTCCTACTGATTATATCACATGTTCCGATGACATTATTGGTGAAAGAAAGAGTGATTATAATACAGACTTCTCCACTTCTCCAAATGAAGTATAACTGAAGCAAAAAAATTATAAGGCTATTAGGATGGGCACTAAATTCCCTAGGTGGTGAAAAGGTGATTATTTGTTCAAGCCAAGGCCTTCTACTTCTTATCATTCTGGTCAGGCAAAGTATGTGAAGAAGGTTATTTCCTTATCTCGGTCAGGCTGTAAGACCGAAAAGCAAAGGAATGTAAAACACTGCCCTTCTCTAGGATTGAGAATGCATTTTCCCAGATATTGTGCAATGATATCGTAATCGACGAGGATCTCCATATTTTGCAGACCCTCCCACTATTACAAGGCAAAAAGATTATTGAGGAATCTAGCTTTTTGGGTAATGAAAGATATACACCAGTAAAATTTCTTTAACTAGATGTGGCTGCTGAAAGATATTGAGAGTTACAAAGCAAGACTAAAAAGCCACATAAGAACCTGGGATTCACTATTAGCCATTCTGTGTTGCACAAGTGGATAAAAAATCAAGACTGAAAGAAAGGAAGTGTTGAGCAAGACACTGAATCTGAGTAAGTGATAAGTACCTCAGACAGTCGCAAGAAAATAATCAAGAGCATGGATGGATAAGTTCCTCAGATGGTCAGAAAGAAGAAAGATATCCCAGAAGGGTTGATTTCTAATGAGAAAAGGTTTCTAGTCTAGGTTCTTTGGAGGACATGGAGCAATTTTATTTTTTCTTTTTCTTTTTTCATTTTTATGTAACACAATTGTGTATTTTTAGATATTCCCTTTCCTTTTCTTTTTCCTTTTCCCTTTTGTATTTTCTTGAATTCAGTTCCTTGGAGGATAATAAGCAGTGACAACCTGTTAGTAATGATGGATAAGTTAGGAGAGTTTTTATCCAAAACTTAGTTCAAAGCGAAATATTGTCTTCAAGGTTGCACTTAGAGGCTAAAGCTCTTTTGAGAATTGAAAGCCATTGATGAGTGTGTCAGTACAAGATTTTAGTTTAGCCATAATGCAATTGCCCTATGTATTTAAATCAGTTTTCATAATAATTAATAAATATACAGTACTGACCTGACCATAGGTTAAAAAAAAAAAAAATTATATAAAACTAGATTTCTTGAAATTTGGATAGGTAGTCAAAAGACTGCAATAGAACTTAAAGAGCAAGTGCTTAGAGAAATTAATACAATAACTAAAACTCTCAAAAACAAAAAAGTAATAAACAAATAAGCTCTCTATATTTCAAATAGAATATAGAATAGAATTTAGAATGCAACATAATATATTGGTTTAAAAATTTTGTAATACCCTAATAGTAGCATATAGAAAACTTTTCAAAAACAAATGCACTTTATACAGATCAATACCTAATAGTATAATTCATTATCTAAAGATTCATAACTTGAAAAGTATTTGGATGTTATAATGGGAAAGCTAAATATCAAATATTTGCAATAAACTAAATGATTTTGGGTCAGCAAGAATTACAACTATTATTAGACTTAAACAAGTACAGATCAAAAACTGGAAACCACTCAATTTGCTAATCTATAAAGTTCTAAATCATCTATCAGATAGAGGCAATTTTACACTTCAAATAATTAAGCTAGCAAAAGATATGGGAATAACTTTCCATAGCTATAAATGGCAAACTATTTTTGAATAGAGTAAGGGAAATAGTTATATTCAGGAACACCTTACACTCGAAGATTATAGAAAAGCCATACCATTGCTTATAAATAATAGATTGATGTATTTAGACCAGTTGTTTGATTAGAAAGCTGAGCAAAAAAGAGACTGATTAATACTTCATCTCTTAAAGAAAATAGGTAAAAATCATATTTCAACATGGTTTAAACTATAACAAAAATCTTTCCAAGGGATCAATTGCAATAGATTATAAAAACTAGAAAAAGGATTGTATGAAATAGAAACTAGAATATTCTATAGTAGAATCTAATAGAGATAAATAACAAAAGTATGGATAGTAATAAGAATTAACAATAGGAAGCAAATAACTTAAGAAAAATTGAAACAAGAAATAGCAAGATATAAGGTCAAAGTGGAATATTTCATTTGCTACAGTATTAATAATAGTCAGAAAACAAAGTTACAAAGATGTTCTGGATGCTCAGAAGAAATAATACAAGACAACAGTTGTATTATAAAAGAAAGTATAGAGAAGCTACTATATATATTATACCATATTTCAACATAAGAAAGTTCATTAGAAGAATGTGAGAAGTGATAATTTCAAATTTCAAAATTGTTCTGGAAAAAACAATTCAAAATCTAATCTATATTAATCAAGACTTCCTTAAAGTATTTTCTCAAAATAATAAAGTAAATCATGTAGATATAGAAATTTGGGAAGAAATCATTATTAAAAAAAATATTGAAGGGATATATCAAGACTATCCAATTGATATACTCCAGCACAATCTTGGATCCAAAAAAAGCTAATCTTTTATTTTGATGGATTACTTATTAATCCCAGAAAAGAAGAAATAAGAATGTAAGTAGTATAGATTTAGATAGGAACAGGAGATAGAAAAAGCAAGTTTCAAATAGGAGTAAACAACTGATCCTCATTCACAAGAATAGAGTTATTAACAATTGAAACTATACTCCTGATAGTTTTGATCAATAGTACTGTTGATATTTGTACAGATAGTTAAGCATGTATATTCAAATAGAAGATAATTAAAAAAAAAGATCCAAAGAGAACTTATAAAGGATGGCTAAAAGAGAAAAATTGGTTTCTTTAAGTATGAATGAATGTATTGATTCAAAAGAAAAGTATAGATCTAAAGCTTACTAAAGTCAAGATATATATTAATGATCCTTATAATGAAGAAATAAATGTTTTAACCAAAGAAGTCTTAAAACTTTTATCAATTAAATAGAAAAATCTTACTTTATATAAGATTCTCACAAAAGTTAAGTAATAGAATATAACTATAGATGATTCAATAAGATAGTTTATTAAAAATATTAATAATAAAACAATGGCCTATCAATGGACACAATAAAATAGGATAGAGAAAAAGTGATATTATCAAATTTCAGATCAACAAGACTATACATAAGATTTAATGTTTAAAAGAATAAAAGATAAATATACATATGACACATCTTTTAAACAATTTCAACAGAAAAGCTTTCTCATTAAATTGATCAATAATAAACTAACAATCTTAAGCAAACTAGTTACTAGAAGACCTGATCTATATAAGCAAGTTAAATATATTGCATATAGCTATCAAGAGGAAACAATAGAACATTTGCTAGAATACCCAACCTATAAAAATAAATAAAGTACAAGAGATATTGAAAAGGAGAATACATGGAATTCTTAAAGACTTCAAAAGACTTTTGCAAGAAAGGAAAAAGGAAACTGAAGAGAAAAACTTTAAACTAATTATAAATGATTGTAAAGAACTAGGGGAGCTATACAAATGGATTTCTAGGCTAGTAAAATAAATTTCAAAAACTAGTCAAAACACATAAACTTCTGTGCTAACCTTATAAGAAGTGATTTTGTTCAACAAATAATAAATCTAAAATATTATGAAAAATGAATATGAAAAAAAACAAGAAAATAGATGTTAAAAATACAAAAAAGAATCTGTAACCAAGTTCGAAAAAGAATTTGAAATATAAAATATAAAAAAATAATCAAGTAAAAGCAAATGCAGGGAATCCATAAAAAAGACAAAATCAAGAAATCTCAATATTCTTCAAGCCAGAAAACTCTATCTCTGATAAAAAAAAAACTATTAATGGAAAAAGAACACTTAAAAAATAAAAATCTCAAAAAGATTGTAACAAGAAAGATAGAATATAAAATAAAGTGATTAGAATTTTAAGCCTAATCAGAACCTTGCAAAGTGTTCTGCAATAGTAACCTGCAAATTATAAAGTTAGCAGTTGAAAAGGTTTTTACTTAAATTACTAATAGAACAATAAATTACTCCCAAAGTTGCATTTAAAGTTTTAAAAAATTCATAAAATAGAGATAAATGAGTTAGGTAGAAATTTAGCTTTAGCAAAACATTTTAAATGTAAAGTATACAAACATTTAATAAAGCATACATACCTAACCTGGCTAAAGATTAAAAAAAAAAATAAAAATAAAAAATATATAAAATTAAAATTTTTACCTAAACTACTAATAAAAAACTATTAAAGATTTAGTTTTAACAATTACATATACGCAATGTCTAATAAAACACACAACTAACCTGACAGAGGATTAAAAAACTAAAGATCAATAAATACAGTATATATATATTTTTTAAATATATTAAAATAAACTAGCATATTATGAATAGTATGTACATGACCTTTCGTAACAATACCACACGTAATAAAGTAGTATGTTCTCTACTATGTTTCATGCAAATAAAAAAATTCAATATAAAACTTCGCCAGCGCAATTTCCATAACGGAAGAAATTTTTAAAGGATTGCGACTCTGCGAGTTTATTTGACATTGTTGTATATATTTTGATGATATTAATAATAATAATAATTAAAGTTTATAAAATATTTTTTTTCAATTAAGTAAGTTTTTCAAGAAAAACAATTATGATATCAAAAGATAAATAAAGAATATATAATATAATATTTTTATTTTTTAATAAGTTCTTTAAATTATAAAAAAGTTTTATTAGATAAAAACTGAATTCTTTAAGCTTTTATTCTGATTGAATAAAGTTTTTAAAAAAACTTTTTTATTTTAATTAAATAAATTTTTTTGTAATATAGTACTAATATTAATGATATAATAAATAAATTTATATATTATTAAAGAAATAAAGTTTCTCAAATATTTTTTTAAAGTTTTTTTTTTATTTAAAAATAGTTAAGTTCTTTAAATATTATAAAATTAAAAAATATTTTAATTAGATAATATTTTTTAAAAAAGTTTGTTTACTATACTATAATTTAATATTTTATTATTATATATTAATTTTTTAAAAGTAATTGTTTTTTTTTTAACTATTTATCAGGTTAATTATGTGTACTTTATTAAATATTTGTAAACTATATATATAATTTTTTTTTTTTTTAACCTGCAATTATGCCACAATAACATGTCTTTATTGAGATATTGAGAAATACCTAAATATTTTACAAACTTTCACAAAGTAACTAACTTGTCATTGTACATTATTAATTAAAGAACTATACTACTTAAAAAATATGAGGAGTCTACTAAGCTAGTTTGGACTAAACAAAGCAGGTACTCTAGGTCAGATTTAGGTGATAATATTTCACTTTCCTAATAGCTTGGCAATAGTGCCTCTAAGTCAACCAGGATCATTGCCAACAGTTTATCACTGTAGATTATCCTGAAAAATGATGAATTGCTAAAGTTGACACTGGAAAAAAAGAAAAAGAGAATGCAAATCAAAGTCCTTCAAAAGGTTCTTGCTCCATTTCACAGTTTTTTCTCGAAAGAAGTTTGCCTGATTGGAATATTCTCTAAGCTTCATGATGTTTGAGGAACTTAGCCATTCCTGAAAATGACTTCAAAAAGAATATTTGAGGAACTTATCCTTTTTCCAATGTATAGATTTGCTTATCGCTATTGAGGCCAGCACCATATTACAGAAGAGTTTGCCTAACTGGGATAAAGAAATCTTTTCAGGAACATTGCCTGACCGGAATAGAAGCTTAGAGACCTTAGCTTTTGTCCAAGAAAGCCTTTTTACCACTTGAGAAACTTAATGAAAAATGGAAGTTGAATCTTCTTTTTGTACCTATCATTCACTTTTTGGTATCATAATTGTTTCCTGAAGGTTGAACATACATGATTGAAGGGGACACTTTTTCTAAAACTTTCTTTCCTATATCACCAATGATGTATCAAGACACATGAGTGTGTTCAATAGGAGCTTGTTTATATTTCAAAAACTGATGTGGTTCATGTCAACCAATCACCTTTGGTGAGTATTTGTGTTACCAAAAATTCAGGGTCAAACTGAAGTAGGTAAAATTCCCCAGAAAACTATGAAAGCAATAGCTCTAAGAGGTCCACAAGTGAGTGAAAGGGGAAAAATAAGCCCTTCTATTATCAAAAATCTCTATATATCTCTTGTTTTAAAGGTTAAATAGACTTTCAAGTACTTCACAGTCAGTTCTTCTTCCTTTGGAAACTTTCTTGTCATTGGTATCAAAGGTATTGCTTAACTTTTCTTGGTCACTAGAAGTCAAGTTTTTGAGTGAAGAGGTTTGTAAACAATAGGGGAAGGATAGAAGTGACTTTTGAAGTTATACTTCAAGTTGTTTTAAGGAAAGCATTAAGACTTTATTAGCAAGAAAGTATAAAAACTTCTTGCAAACCTCTTTTTTGTGTATGGTCAGAGGATCAATAGAAAGAGTTTTGTAAACTATATATATAATATGAATTGCTAAAGCTAAAAAAACACTAACTAGTTCACTTGTCTTTATAATTACTATTTTAAGTACAACTTTGGATATGATTTATTGCTCTATTAGGAGTTTAGATAAAAATACTTTCAACTCTTAATATTATTACCTGCAGGTCATTACTGCAGATTACTCATTCAAGTTCTGACAATACTCAAAACCCAATCATTTTATCTCAAATTTAACCCCTCTTAATAAAATATCTTTTAGATCTTTGTCTTCTAATCTTTTTTTCTCTAGTATTGAAACTTTTTTTTTCAGTTGTGTGGTTTTAATACCTAGAAGATAGGGGGGATCTTTTTATCTTATTCTTTTTTTAAATTTCTTATAATCTTTTTTATTCTATCCTTCTTTCATATTTTGTATTTCAGATCTTTTTTTGGAACTAGTTACATGTCATACTTTGCAGCTTCTTGATTTATTTTCATACTTCTTTTTCAATTTTTTTACTATGTTATTTGAGGTTTACTATCTAAAGGATAAGTTCACTTCTTATTAATTTTGTAAAGAAACTTAATTTATTCTAACTAGTTGTTAAAAACTGTTCTACTAACCTGGATGTTTACTTGTCTATTTTATTCATTTCTTCACTATTATCTATTATTAATCTAATATTTTTTTCTTCTGCTTTCTTTTTCCTTTCTTGTAAAAGTTTTCTGAAATTTGTCAAAATTTTATCAAGATCTTTATTCCATATCTTCTTTATCTGTTTATTATATGCTGGATATTATAGCAAATAATTAATTATTTCTTCTTCTTGAAGATCATATATAGTATAGTTTCATTACTTGTATAGGTTTAGCCTTCTTATTATTAGTTTATGCAATATTGATAGCTTATTATTTATCGGCTTAATAAGGAAAGTTTTTCTTTAAGGATCTTTGAAAGATGTATCCCACATATGACTATTTATTCTCTCTCACATTAGATCCCATATATGGTCTTGTTATTCTTGAATTTGGTGACTTCATTTTTTTTCCATTCTGTTTTGTAATGTTCACTTATATGCTATAGTTTTGTTGTTCATCTTCTTGATAAATTGTCTTATGGGATCATCTAAAGTTTTATTCTATCACTTGATTTCTATAAGAATTTTGTATAAGATGAGATTTTTCCATTTTATTGTTAGAAGTTTGAGAGTATCTTTGGCTAGGACATATGCTTCGTCATTATAAGGATCTCAAGAGTATATTTAGATCTTAATAAGTTTCAGATCTAGATTTTTTTTCTTGATAAGCTCTGCCATTTGTATCTATAATAATCAGTTTTTATCTTTTAGTCATCTTTTATTTGTTCTTTTTGGATCATCTTTCTCAACTATTTTTTACTTTAAGATACAGATTTAACTATCTGTAAAAATTTCAATTAAGCTATCTATTGAAACTATCAGAAGTATTATAACTATTACTATTAGTTCTATACATGTAGATAAGTGTCAACTGTCTATCCCTATTTAAAATCTACTTTCTTTTTCTGTATCACTTATTTGAATTCATGCTGCTTCCATATTCATATTGTCATTGCCATGATTAACTTATAATCTATATCTATTTGAATAGAAGTTTAACTTTTATTTGGATTCTTGATTATACTAGAGTATCTCTATTAGGTGATCTTGATATACTTCTTCTTTAATATTATTTTTAATGATTATTTCTTTTCAACTTTCTATATTTATATAATCCATTTTGGTATCTTTGAAAGTAAATTGCTGGAATAGATCCTGCAGATTCTATATAAGTACTTGATTACTATCTATTGTTTTTCTAATTGCTCTTTCTAGAGATATTATGGAATATGAGATTGTTAGCATCTGAGCTTTTCTAGTAATTTTTCTTGTATTAAGATATGATATTATATATCTCTTTTTTATATCTCTCTTTTATATCTCTTTTTATAATATAACTCTGTTCTTGAATAAAACCTTCTGGACAATCCATGTATTTAATTAGCTTTGTTTCTTGACTATTTTCACTATTCTGACACCTGTAATATTTAATCTTTGCTTTTTTCTTAGATTTTTTTATAATAGCTTTTTCCATATTAGTTGGTGATTGACATTCTTTTTTAATTATCCATATTTTTTTTCTCTTGTCAAGGTTAGAACAGACTGTAAAATATATTGGCTCACATTTTATCCAATCTATTTTTCACAATTCTATAAACTGATTTAAAAGATCTTTGAGGAATACTTTACTTATGTTTAAGAACTATTTTGGAATAAGGCCTTTGCTTATTTTTTGAATAAGTTGAAATATATACCAATTTCTCATTTTGCTTGCTTTATAGTTGATAAGCTGATCTACAGTATATACATTAACCTGTTGTTTATTAGTAATGGTATGGCTTTATTATACTTTTTAAATAAGAGATATTATCTAATTATACTATTTCTTTTTTCTCATTCAAAGATATTGTGCTATTTTCAATTTTGAAAAATAATTCCTATATCTCTAGTTAAATTAATTACTTGGAGCAAAAAAGTTGCCTTTATCTATAAGATAGTCTAGTAAATCACAAGTTAATAGGTTGAGTGGTTCTCAATATTTGATTTGTGCTTGTTTAAGTCTTGTGATTATTGTGATTCCTGCTGGTCCAATATTATTCAATCTATTATATAATCATATTATTTGACTTTTTTTTTTGTAGCATCCAAATACTCTTTTAATTATGAATTTTTGGGTGATATATTATATTGTTGAAAGTAAATCTGCATAATAAACTTTTATGTTTGAAGAATTTTCTGTATGCTGCTGTTAACATGTTATATATTTTTTAGAACAATATATTATACTACATTCTAAATTCTATCCTTGATATTAATATTCTATTGAGAATATAGAGTATATACTTATCTATCACCTTTTTATTTTTGAGAGCTTTAATAATTATATAAATTTTTTTGAGCACTCTTTTCTTTAGTTCAATCAAGGTCTTTTAATTGCCTATTTAGATTTCTAGAAATCTTGCTTGATTTGTTCTATCAAGTTCCTTGACTACTTCTTTTTTTATACCTGCCTGAACTTTTCTGGATAAAAGTTGGGATTGTTAATAGTAACCAGAACTAATTTGTTACTATTGATTTAGAAGTCATTGGTCCTATAGATGATTCTTACTATTTTTAAGATCTTTTTAATATCTTCCTTAAATCTTACTATTAATATTGTATTATCCATAAAAACTATTGTGACATGTCTTAATTCTAACTTTTCAATCTTGTGATCATTAAAGTTCAGATTTCAAGTAACTAATATTTTATATTCTTTATTTGTGTTATTTTAAGTTTTGTATAGTAAAGGGTTATAGAAGATTCTTTACATTAATGGTGAGATGGTCTTTCCTTGATTAATTCCATTTCTTGCTTTTATAGAATTAGTAAGATCATCTTTAAATATGACTTTGAATTCTCTATTTTTGAAAAGGATTATCATGATCTTGATAAAACCTTTAGATGCCTTAATTCTTTCTAGTGCTTTTACTAGTATATTTAGACTAATAGTATTATAAGCTTTGATTGTATCTTAAAACAATATTCATAACTCTTTTTTGTTCTCTCTTGCATCTTCACAGATATTATTAAGAATTTAGATTGGTTTTGCCATACTTTCTTCTGATAATCCTGTATAGTTGGATTCTCTGAGGATATTATTGATATTACAAATATTTTCTATTCTGTTGATCAAAACTTTGATAAAACACTTTCTAGTAGTCTCCAGTAATATGATAGGTCTCATATTTAAAAGTTCATATTTCTAAGACTTTGACTTGCCTATGAAATATATATTACTTTATCTTTAGGATATAAGAGTAACTTCTCATTTCAAAAAGTTATTAAGCATTTTTCTCAGATATTCTTTTCTATTCTGACTTAAATTCTTTAATATCTTATAGCTAATCCGAGATTTGCTTGTGGCCTTGTTATTGAAAAGCATTTTGAGTATTTGATATAGTTTTTCTTATGAGATTGGTTCAAGAAGGTTCTTATATCAGCTATCTTGAATATAATTCCTGGAATTGTACTTCTCTTTTTATTCTTCTGTTAGGTTATCAAAATTGATTTCTCTTCTCTTGAAGGCTTCTAGGTGATATTATTTTATCTCTTTTTTGATTTTATATTTTTCTGTTATTATATATTTTATATTACCTTACTTGATTTTGATTCTATTTGGTATAATCTTATCTCTTTCTTTATTGCCTAAGGAGCTTACCATCCTTCTCTGATTGTTTTTTAGATCATTATATATTTGTTCTAATATGACTTTAATAATATCTCTTGTCTTTTTGATTTCAAGTCTTTTACTAATAAACTTTAGACCTTCTATTGAATCTTGAATATCCTTTTTTAATAATACCTAGGACATGTTGGAGATACTATATTGCACACAATAATTTTCAATATGATAATATAGATTGTGAATAATATTATGTTTTTCTATTGCCTTATAAAGATTTTGTAGCTTTTCTATTTCTTTCAAGATTTCTGTTTTCTTGAGAAGTTTCTTTAGTTGCAAGGTTTTTCTGTATTTAATAAATTTAAGGTTGTATCTATTGTTTCTTTTTTTATATAATATGATCTTTTTAGTTTCAAGCTTATTGAAAGCTACTTTACACATCTGTTCTTCAAAGACTTTTCAAATCTTGTCTGTAAGGTTTTCTTCTTTATCTACTTCAGATTCTTCTAAAAGAAAAGGTTTCAGTTTTGTCTTGAACTTATGGTTCAAGTTTTCTCAATAGGCTTGCCACTGTTCTAATGAAGATTTTTTTATATTAATTCTTCTTTTATTTTGTGTTTTTGGTTTAATAATTGGACTTTTTGTAAAGAGGTCTTCATCTTGAAAGGTAATTATCGGTATAATATGATCACTTTCTATGATTTCTTGTATTTCTTGATTATCAAATTGCAATAATAGATATATTGTTAGGCCCTATAATATTCAAATATAATCAATTCTATTACTACTTATAGCATTTTACCATATTGGGTTTTATTTTTGCCTTTCTATACTACCTAGGTATTTATGAAGTCCCATTCATTAAAAAAGTTGAACAATGAAACTTCAGGATGCCAAGAAGATTTGAACTTAGCCTTGGAGAATATTGTTCTATCTTCTGATGAATTATAGACAGTATTGAAATCACCTATCACTATTATATGAAAGCTTTGTTTCTATTTCCTTTTGATAAGATTGATTAACTTCTCTTGTACCTTTTGTATTCTTGTTTATCTGAAGGAATTTAAATCTATATAATACAGACCTTTTTATTTTTTATGAAGAAGTTAACTGTTATTATATAATCCTTTTCTTTTTCTATCAATATTATTTTCTTTTCCAAATTTTTCCTGATTAGAAAACTGACCCTTGCTCCAAATAGTGTATCTTTATTGGTATTATAAAAATGCTTGTAGGTTTTTTGATTGCCAAAAATTTATTTTGCATTGGTTTGAATTAACTTAGTTTCGATATTTCCATTATACTTATTTCTTATTCCTATATCTTTTTAATAAGACTTTGTTAATTTGTCTTATCTATTGCACCTCTGATATTGTGTGTACCTATTTTTATCACCCTTTTTTAGACATCTTTTTCTATCTCTTTTGTATTCTTTATTTATTTATCTTTATTTTTGCTTCTCAAAAAAGTTGCATACTTATTCTGTAAAAATTTATCTATGTTTAGATCACTATCTTGTCCTACAGCTTCATCTAAATTCATGGTTTATACTTTGCCCTTGTTATAAGTTTTCATTAAGAGAGAACTAGACTCTTTCTCTCCATATCTATCTTGATCAACTGGTGCAATATTTTAAGAGTGGTTCATCCATTCTGACTCTTCTCTCCTTTGCCATTTGAATCTTGATTTGTCTTCAAGCTTGACAATTCTTCCATTTAGCTTTTTCAGATTTGTCAATATGAACTTTAATAGATCTTGCTTATCTCCAAGCTCTAGTTCATTATACTATTTCCTATTTTGATTCTTTGATAGACTTTAAGATTTTTTAATAGTTTTCTATTGTTTCCTATCACTAAATATCCTAGAGTTCTATAGTATCTTTATTGAATGTTACTATTCTAACTTTAATATCTTTTTCTTTGATTAATTGGCCATTTATATTCAATAGTTATAGTAGGAAATATTGATTCATTATCTGATAGTGAATCTGATATGAATTCGATATTTGTTTCTATTATATATATCCTAGCCACTTCTTGATCTTTCAACTCTAGGTTTAAGACCCCTTATAGTTTCTTCTATTGTGACTTTTGCACTTCAGAATAGTCTTAGTACATGCAAGAAAATATACTACTTATAAGCTCTTGTCAATATTTCTTTTGCTATAAAACATACTATTGTAAAGTTTTGTTTTTTTAACATATAAGGGTTTCTTGGTATATAATAGATCTTAATTTCTATACCATTAAATGCCTTGGCTATCAAACTTGAAAGTATTCTATTTATGCTTAGGAATCTAGCTGAGTATTTGTTTCATTTGATAAAAACCTTGTTTATTTTTTTATCAATCAATTATTCTTTAGTAAAAATTATTTTTGTCATTTCTATTTCAAGTGACATCATCTATATTTTTTTAGAATTGGTTTTGAAGTATTTATATTACTTGAGATAGGCCTTTACTTTGATCTTGATTTTAATCTCATAGATATCAATATTTTTAATATTCCCGTATCTTTTTAGATATTCTTTTATATAACTTCTGAAGAGTTTATGATTCTAATTCACTAAACTTATATATCATATATCTTTGCTTTTTTTTGGATTATCGATTCAAAATATCTTTTCTTTATTTTATCTAAAGTTATAAATAAGTCCCTAAAGGAGGAGATAGGGACAAAAGTCAAATGTCCTTCACTAGAAAACTTTAAAATTTTTAAATTAATAACTATTTAAAAACTACTTACAATTGTTCTCTATTATTCAAATTATTGATTTATAGTATTTCCTAACTTTTGTTCTTATTAAAGTAAAGAGCTATAAATTTTGTCCCTCAAAAAGAGACATAAGTAATCCATGAAATTTTATATACTAAATACTTTAGGGACCTATCATTATCTATAGTTGTCTAATCCATGTGTTCTCCTTTTTTTGGCTTTAGTCATTGAAGACTTAAGGCTTCTTTCTTTTTATTTACCTCTTCTAAATATTTAAGAATATTTTTTTCTTCTTTGAAATGAAGAATCGGTCATTTATTGTATCATTAATAAAACTTTATGAAAAAGGTTTCATTTGTTCTAAGATAGTTTTAAGACATTGCACAAATAAACTTTAGTTTTCTTTTCTAAGCTTCCTTAAATGTTTGCTATAATGACTCCTAATTGATATACTTCTTTTTTACTTATGTATTATAGATTTACAGTGATATTTCTTATATTATAGGAGCTATATTCACTTATATTTTGATCTTTGATCTTTTCTCTCAATATTTCAAATTCTATTTCTCTTCTATTTCTTCTTATTCTTGAACATTAGACATTATGATCTTATTGTCTACTATTAAATTATTTTTTATCTGAGTAATGATCTCTATGGAAAAGGTTTTTATGTCTTTTGATACATATTTTTCTTTTTTTAATTTTTCAAGAAGTTCATTTTTGATATATAGCTAAAACAGATCTTTTTTTTTCCTTTCCCAAGCTACCAAAGGTAGGTTATATATTATATTAAGATTTATTTTTTATGAAATGTCATCTTGTCTACTTCTAAAATACTCGCAATAATACTATTAAGAATTGTATAGGTTTCTGAAACTGATACTTCTTTCTTTGCTTAAATGATAGTTTGACTCTACCTAGCTATTTGTTGTGTAGCCCATAGCTCATTATGTTCATTATACTTTTTTGCAAGTTGAATCAAAGTATCAATAATATCCTTTTCTCTTTTATCTATTATATGTAGAATCTTCTCTGTCTTATTTATTATGTACATGAATGGTGAATAATAAGAGATAAATCATTTAGTATTGTTGAAGTCACATGAAATGAAAAAATCATTTATATATTTTATTTCTTGTTTTAGTAATTCTCTATTTTGATTTATGTCTTGATTCTGTTTTGATCAAATATATATTATTTATTCTTTCTTTATCTAGTCTTGTTTACTTGTTTACACTAGTATTTAATGTTGCATTATAGATCTCTGCTATTCTATTTATATCAATCACATTCTATAATAATGTTATGATTAAGGATCTTATCAAATCTATTCACTCTTGTTATACTATTATGATAAATCTTTGTTGAACTTGTTTTTGATAACAGGTCTATATATATATACATATTTATATTACTTTAATTAGATGTTTTGATATTTATAGGGTGGGATATATATGGTAAGTGATTTAGACCTTGAAAGTTTTAATGTCCTTCTGGGTCTTAAAGAATTTGAGATTTGCTTGATCTATCAAGTGAACCTATTTTCTTTATTATTTCTTATAATATTAATAAAGGTATCAATTTACATTGATCTAATTACAAGTATTATGAAGTTGATATTGGCTTTCCTTTTCTAACTATAAATTAGTTTATATTGGTTTCTTTTCTTCTTCTTGAAAAAGAAGAAAAAGTCAAAGTTGTTATTATATGTATGTATTTTCTAGTAATTTATTGATCTTGGGCTATATATGAAGTGTTATTTTATACTCAACTAACTGTTATATATTAATATTGCAAGAATATATATCTTAAATTATAGATATTTCTCTTTCCTTGTGTGAATTGCCTAAAAAGAAAATTTCTAAGAATTTGAAGGATTTGTAGAATAAAAAAATAACTTTTATTTGTTTAAAAAAAGTGATCGTGTTATTTTATAAAATTAAAAAATATATATATTATATTATATTTAATATATTATATAATAAAAAAATATATTATATAATAAAAAAATATTTTATAACCTGTAGATCTATAGTACAGTGGTAGTGCTTCCAGGTTACAATCACAAGATCTAGAGTTCAATACTATCTGAGAACTAAGTAAAAAATACCACATACAATAAAACAATTTTATTGGATGCCAAGTTACTATTTGTCATTGGGCACAGTCTTGACTATCTTATCAATATCAGAAATGGAAGGATCTGCTATAACACAGCATCACCTATAGCTGATCTTTATCAGATTAGATCAATCTATGGGTGTTGTGGATAATCAGTATCTTATTATTATTATGATAAGATGAAGAAGGATGGGACTGATTTTGTAATCAACCAAGACAAAAACTGGATTAGTGAAAACACTTTGTCAATCTTATCAACTGATAAAGAAGTTGTCAAGTTAAGAAGGCTGAAGTCCTGAAGAAAGTAAATATTATATCAGTGGAATGTATAAAAGTATGGTCAAACTTGCCTGTGACAAATTATTGGGTAACCTTGATAGGAGAAGGAATCGTGGACCATGCTAAAGTCTCAAAATTAAGGAACAGGTTAAAGTATATACAATGGTCTGATAACTAAATTACTCTATAAAATTGTTCTAGGAAAAATTAAGAGAGCGTCATATAGTTTTCTTTAATAGGACTAGTTAGTATGTAATACATTTACCATATATAAATCATCATATGTACAACATTATTTCATAGTAAATAAAAACCATAGACTAAATTTCCTAGATGGTAAAAAGATGATTATTTGTTCAAACTGAGGCCCTCAACTTCTTTTCATTTCAGTCAGGCAAAGTATGTAAAGAAAGTTATTTTCTTATCCTAGTCAGGCTATAAAACTGAAAAATAGAAAAATATAAAACACTACTCTTCTCTAGAAATGAAAATGCGTTTCCCTAGACATTATGTAATAATATTACAATCAAGATGAATATCAGTAAAATTCCTTTAACTAGGTGTGACTGCTAGAAGATATTTAAAGTTACTTAACAAGACTGAAAAGCCAAATAAGAATCTGGGATTCATCATTAGTTATCTTCTTCTGTGCAGCTAGATACAAAATCAAGATGAAAGAAAGGAAGCGTTGAGCAAGATACTGGATTTGAGTAGGTGATAAGTACCTCAGATAGTTATAAGAAAATAATCAAGATTACAGATGGATAAGTTCCTCAGATGGTCAAGAAGAAAAATAATATCCAAAAGGGTTGATTTCTAATGAGAAGAAGTTTTTAACAGAAGTCTTTTGGAGGGCATGAAGCACTTTTATTTTTTTTTCTTTTTCATTTTCATGTAGTACAATTGTGCATTTTTAGAGATTCCCTTTCCTTTCCTTTTCTTTTCCCTTTTTTCTTTTATAGTTTCTCGAAACTAGCTCCTTGAAGAATAATAAGCAATAACAACCTGTTAGCAATGATAAGTAAGTTAGGAGGGTCTTTATCCAAAACTTGATCCAGAGCAAAATATTGTTTTCAAGGTTGTACTTAAAGGCTAAAGATCTTCTGAGAATTGAAAGCCATTGATGAGTGTGTCAGTACAAGTCTTTTAGTTTAGCCATAATGCAATTGTTCTATGTATTTCTATCAGTTTTCTTAATTATTAATAAACACCAATACTGGCCTGACCACAGGTTTAAAAAAAAAAAATAATAATAATAAAATATTTTTTATTATAAAATAATTATTAATAATATTTCTAATCAGATTGGATTAATTAAGTAAATATAAAAGTATATATTTATTGGAGTAATATAATATATACTATAGTTAAATTTTTATATCAAATTTAATTAACTTGTTAAAAGTATAAAAAGTTTATAAGTTTAATCTTAAAAACAATATATTACTTTGTATAAAACTTCAAATTAATATATATAATTATAAATAAATTATTATTATTAATTGTTTTTTTTTTTTATTTTTACAAAAAACTTTTTCTGCTGATACTTTGATCACACACAAAAAAGATGTTATAAGAAGTTTTTACACTTCTTTGCTAATAAAGTCTTAACACTTTTCTTAAAACAACTTGAAGTATGACTTCAAGAGTTACTTACTCTTCTCTTATTGTCTACAAACCTTTTTACTCAAAAACTTGACTTCTAGTAATCAAGAAAAGTCAAGTAATATCTCTGATATCAATGGCAAGAAAGTTTCCAAAGGAAGAAAAACTGTTTATAAAATAACCAAAGGTCTTTCTAACCTTTGAAGTGAGATACTTATAGAGGTTTTCTGTAATAAAAAGACTTACTTCCTTTTTTTTTTGACTGTCTTAATCCTTTTAGAGCTTCTATTTTTATAGTTTTCTGGGGAATTTTGTCTACTTCAGTTTGATCTTGAATTTTGGGTAGCATAAATCCTCATCAAAAGTGATTGGCTAATATAAAATATGTCAGTTTTTGAAATGTAAACAAGCTACCATTGGTCACATTCACGTATCTTGATACATTATTAATAATGTAAGAAAGAAAGTTCTAGAAAAGTACCCCTTCAATTATATATGTTCAATCTACAGGAAACAATTATAATACTGAAAGATGAGTAACAAGTAGAAAAAGAAGATCCAACTTTCATTTTTCATTAAGTTTCTCAAGTGATGAAAAGACTTTCTTGGACAAAAGTTGAGGTCTCCAAGCTTCTATTCCAGTTAGGCAAAGTTCTTGAAAAAATTTCCTTATTCTAATCAGACAAACTCTTCTATAATATGATGCTGGCTTTAGTAGTGATAAGCAAATCTATATATCAGTAGAAGGATAAGTTTCTCAAATATTCTTCTTAAAGTTACTTTCAGGAATGGTTAAGTTTCTCAAACATCATGAAGCTTAGAGAATATTCTAATTAAGCAAACCCCTTTTGAAAGGAGACTGTGAAATAAAGCAAGAACCTTTTATAGGGCTTTGAATTATATTTCTTTTTCTCTTCTCTCCAGTGCCAACTTTAGCAATTTATCATTTTTTAAAATAATCGATAGTAATAAACTGTTAGCAATGACCCTGATTGATTTAGAGATTCCATGTCAAGCTATTAGAAGAGCATAATATTGTCCCTTAAATCTGACTTAGTGTATCTAGTTTAGATTTAATTTTGTTTAATCTGAACTAGCTTAGTGAACTTCTCATATTTTTTAAGTAGTATAGTTCTTTAACTAATAATATATAATGATGAATTAGTTGCTTTATGAAAAAGTCTGTAAAATATTTTGATATCTCTTAATATCTCAATAAAGACATATCAAAGTAGCATGATTGAGTGATAAAAAAAAAATTTTTTTAATTGTTCTTTTTTTTTTTCCTTTATTAGATTAGTTATATATACTTTATTAAACATTTGTTAATTGTATATACAATATTAAATGAAATACTAAAGCTAATTATTGATTAACTCATTTGTTTTGATTATATTATCTCTTTAAATATAACTTTAAGAATAATTTATTACTCTGTTAAAGATTCAGGTAAAGATCCTTCCAACTTCTAATATCATTGCTTATAGGTCACTACTATAGATTACTCTTTTGAGCTCTAACAAAAATCAAAATTCTAACCACTTCATACTATACTTTATACCATTTAGTAGGATTTCTTTCAACTTCTTGTCTTCAATTCTTTTTTTCTTCATATACTAACTTCTTACTAGATTGATTTTCTGTACTCTTGCTCTTTCTTTCCTGGTCCTATAGATATACTGATCTTTTTATCTTGTTATATTTATAGATTCCTGATATCTGTTCCTACTCAATTACCTTTTCACATCTCATATTTCATATATTTTTTTTGGAAATAGTTACATACTTTCTTTTGTATTTTCATTATTCATCATCTTGTCTTTTTTTTATTTCTCTTACTGCAACATTTCAGATCAACTATTTTTATAATTAGATCTTCCTCTATTAGTTCCATATAAAAACTAAGTATATCCTGATTAATTTCTGAGATTTTTTTCAATAGTTTTATTATCTGTTTATCAATTTCTTCTATTAATATTCTATTATCTATCATTAAATTTAACTCTTTCTCTTTAGATTTTTTTTTTTTCTTTTGAAAACTTCCTGAATCTTTTGAAGTCCTCTTCTATTTTTTTTTGCCATGTCTTATTCCACCAAGTTTTATAAGTTGACATTCTAGCAAGTGTTCTATTGTTTCCTCTTCCTGATCACATATAATATATTTATTTCACTTACTTATACAGATCTGGTCTTTTTAGGACCAGCTTAGTTAACATTGATAACTTATTATTAGTCAATTTAATAAGAAAGCTTTAGTTTTATGATCTCTTAAAGGAGGTGTTCCATATATATTCATTCTTAAATTATTTCTATACTAGATTTTATATGTATCTTTATTAATCTTAAATTTGTTAATTCTATTTTCTTTTAGTTCTACTTTGAGTTATCCATTGGTAAGCTATTATTTTATTATTTGTTTTTTTAATAATTTGTTTTATGAAGATATTTAGCATTATATCTTATTATTTAATTTCTATGATAATCTTAGGCAAGATGAAATTTTTCTATTTTGTTGCTGGAAACCTTAGTGCTTCTTTAGCAAGAGCATCTGCTTCTTCATTATACAGAATATTAAAATATGTCTTAACCTTGATAAACTTGAGATTCACTTTTTTTTCTTTATGAAATTCAATATACATATCCACAAGAATCAGTTTTGTTCTTTTAACCATCTTTTATAAGTCATTTTGGAATTCTTCTTTTCTATAGTTTTCCACTTTAAAATACTGACTTGACTATCTGTAAAGATCTTGATCTTGCTGTTTACTGGAGTTGCTAGTAATATAGTTACTATTGCTACTAATTCTACTTTAATAAACAAAAACCAATTATCTACTCTGGTTTGAGACTTGCTTTCTCTTCCTATCTCTTCTATCTGTATCTAAGCAACTCCCATTTTCATGTTTACACTTCTGTGATTTATAAGGAACCCATCAAAGTAAAAGGTAATTGGTTCTTTTCTTTTCTTGTTAGGTTAAAGTATTTTGATCAGATAGAATTAATAGGTACCTTTTTTAATATGATCTTTACTTCTCAATTCTTTATTTCAATCTGTAGTATTCTTTTATTCTGGATTGTTACTTAATCATAGCATATTGTTCTATATATCATTCATTCCAATACTTCTTTGAGACTTGATTCTAGTAATTGAATTCTTCTGATAAATTTTCTTACATTGAGATAAGGAACTATATATATTTTCTCTATACTTGTTTTGATTATATATCGATTTTCTATTTTTGTACCTTCTATATAACATTGACACTAAATTAGTTTTAATTCTTGATTTTTAAGGAGGCTGACATATTTAAAGTGTTCTATTTTAAAATATCTTTTGATATTATCTAAAATTAATTTTTTTCAAATTATCGGTTACTACTGAAATTTGTTTCTTGTAACCACCCAGAGTTTTTATCATTTGTTAAAGCTAAAGTTGAGAGTAAAATGTTCTGAACTCCATTTTATTCATTCTTCTTTCTAGCATTTTATAAGTTGTTTTAATTTATTTTTTTAAACTATCTCAATTATAGATAGATACTATCCTGGAATAAGTTCTTTGCTTGTTTTTTTAAAAGTTGAAGTATTCACCAGTTTTATACTTCTTTTGTTTCATAATCAACTAGCTGGTTTATATATATCAGCTTGTTATTTTTAAGTAATAGAATTGCTTTTTTATACTCTTCTATTGACCATTATTCTCTAATTGAACTGTTTTCTTGATTCCATTCAAAAATGTCATTCTATTTTCAACTTTGAAAGGTCTATATATGTTCTTGATCAGCTTCAATACTTTAAGTGAGAAGTTATTCTTTTCTAAAAAATTATTCAGTGAGTTATATATAAGCATATTGGCAGGTTCCCAGTATTTAACTTGTGCTTGCTTAATTTTAATGATTATTATAGTTTCAGCTAGTCCTGAGTCATTTAATCTATTGCATTGTTCTATTATCTAACTTTCTTTCTATAATATCCAAACACTCTTTAAGTTATAAATCTTGAGATAATGTATTATACTATTGAGTATTAATCAGTATAGTATGGCCTTATTTTTGAACAGTTTTTTATATGCCATTGTTAAAGTGTTGTACATCTTCCAAGACAGTATACTGTATTGCATTCTGAATTCAATCCTTAATATTAATACTCTATTTAAAATGTAAAAAGCTTGTTTGTCTATTAGTTTTTTATTTTTTAGAGCTCTGATAACTATGTTAATTTCCTTAAATATCTATTTTTTGAGCTTGATAGCTATCTTTTGGTTACCTATCCAGATTTCTAAAAACCTTGCTTGTTTTATTTTATCCAATTCTCTTACTACTTCTTTATTAACTTTTACTTAAACTTTTTCAGAATACCAGTTAGGATTTTAATAGTAATTAGGATCAATTTATTACTATTAATCTGATAATTATTTGTCTGTAAAATATTTTTGCTTCTTCTAATATTTTTTACATATCTTCCTTTGAACATATTATTTATATAATATTATCTATAAAGGCTATCACTATATGTCATAACTCTAGCTTCCTATTACTATCTTCTTTCAAATCTGGATTTCAGGTAACTGATATTTTATATCTTTTTGTTTCATTATTTTGGATCTTATATAATAGAGCATCATAAAATATTCTTTATATTAGAGATGAAATAGTTTTTCCTTAATCAATTTTATCTTATATAATGATTACTTCTATTAAATTTTTTTCATATATCATCCTAAATTCTTTATTACAAAATATATTCAATATAATTCAAATAAAATCTTCTGAAATTTTGATTCTTTTCATGGCCTTAACTAGCATATTCAAATTGATTGTGTTCTATATCTTTACTATATCTTGAAAAAGGATCCATAACTCCTTTTTGTTTTCTCTTGCTTCTTCACAGATATTGTTAAGGATTTGTATTGGTTCTACTATATTTTTTCCTAATAATTTTACAGTTAAAACCTCTCAGGATATTATTGCTCTTGCAGATATTTCCTAGTCTATTTGTGAGAATTTTAGTGAAGCACTTTTGTGTAACTTCTAGCAATATATTGATCTTATGTTAATGAGTTAACACTCCCATAATTTTGATTCACTATAGAATAGATATAACTTTACTTTCAGCTATATAGAAGGACTTTTTATTTTAAAAAGCAGTTAAGCATCTTCTTCAAGTAATCCTTTTCTTTTTGATCTAGTCTTTTTAATATTTCATAACTAATTTGCAATTTTCCTGGAGCTTTATTATTTAAGAGTATATAGAGTGTTTTACCTAGTTTTTTTTGAAAAATCAGCTTTAAGAGATCTTTATATCATTTTTCTTTGATATAGCTTTTGGGATTGTATTTTTCTTTCCAGTTTTCTATTAGGCCATCAAAGTTAGCATCTTATATTCTAAATGCTTCTTGATAATATTTTTTTATCTTTTTTTTTATTTTATCCTTTCTAATTGTTATATAGCTATTTTCCTTATTTCTAACTTTAACTCTATTCAGAACTATTTTGATTTGCTTCCTATTTATTAAAAAGTTTATTATTCTTCTTTGATTATTTTGCAAATTATCACATCTTTGTTTTAAGATCTTTTTAATAGCATCTTTTGTTTGTCTTACCTCTATATTCTGATGAATTAACTTTAGACCTTCTATCATATCACATATTACTTTTTTCAATAGTGTCCATAGTATATTTGGAACATTATATTGAATATAATAGTCTTCAATTTGATGATTGAGGCTGTATGTATTATTGTGTTTTTTGATTATTATACTAAGGGCCTATAGCTTGCTTGATTCTTATAAGGTTTGTACTTTCTTGAGGAGTGTTTTTAGTTGAAGAGCTTATTTATATTTAATATATTTTGAATCATGCTTGTGATGTTTTTTTTATACAATAGGTATCTTCTTATTTATAGGCTTGTTATATATACTACCTTATATATTTGTTTTTCAAATATCTTTCATATTATATTTATATAAGTTTCTTTTTTATTTTTCTTTAGCTCTTTTTCTAATAAAGAATCTAGTATTATTCTAAACTTATGGTTTACACTTTTTCTGAATATCTGCTATTGTTTAACTATTGATCCTTTAATATTAATTTTTCTTTTATTTTTTATAGCTGATTTGTTGATAATATCTCTTGTAAATAAATTGTCATTATATAATATTATCAATAGTATTGTATGGTCACTGCCTGTAATTTCTTCTATACTTTAATTATTAAATCACAATAATAGGAATTTTTTGAGACTCTGTAATATTCATATATAATCTATCTGACTATTTCTAGTAGTATCCCATTTGTTAAAGTTTTGTTCTTTTCTTTCTATATTGCTTGTATATCTATAAAAGCTTATTTATCTAGAGAGCTTAATTATTGGATCTCTGGATATCAAGATAATTTGAATGTTACCCTGGAAATTGATACTCTATCTTCTGTAAAGTTGTATACAGTGTTGAAATCTTCTATAATTATTTTGTAAAAGTTCTATTTATATTTTTCTTTGATGAAGTTTGTACTTTCTCTTATATCTTTTTACTTTGTTGTTTGTCTAAGGAAATATAAATCTGAATAATACAAATTTTGTTTTTTCTTGTAAGTATGTTAACTACTATTATATATCCTTCTATCTCTTCTTCTGATACTATTTTTTTTTTCAGATCCTTTTTTACAAATATACCAACTCCTGCTTCATAGAAAGTATCTTTATTGATATTATGGAAAGACTTATATATCATTTGATTTTAAAAAATCAATTTTGCCTTTGTTTTGATTAGCTTTGTTTCAAATAAATTCATAATTCAATACTTTATTCAAGAATTTCTTCTATAAGATTATATTAATTTGTTTTATCAATAATATCTCTGATATTATGCATTTCTATTTTTATTACTTTTTTTTCAATATCTGCATTTTCTCATTTCTCTTTTAGTTATATTTTACTATTTTTTCCTTTTATAAATTCAATCTTTTCTATTTGAAAGAAAGCCTTAAGGTCTTGATCATACTGTTGATCCCTAGTACTATTCTGCTTCTTCTGTTGTACTTGCTCTTGTTCTTTGTTTGAATGTTGAAAATAGTGGACAGATATTCTTATTCTTCTGTAATTGAACTGGTGCACCTTTTAAAAATGGTTGGCCCTTCATTTGAATAGATCCTTTTCAAGTTTATCTATTTTTTTGCCTAGTTTTTCAATTAATTTGTATAATTGAAATACTTCAGATTCTTAGTTTGAATTAAAATTAGAGCTTATAACCTTGTATCTTGTTGTTCGTTTTTCTTATTGTCTAGTATTAGTGTTACTATTTTCCTACTCCCTTTGATTTTGTGTCTTTCTATATAAAGTATATCTTTTTCTTCTTCTTAAAAATTTCCTGTTGCTACTAGTAGCTGGTGAATCCGATCTTTAAGTACATTTATTAGTTTTTATATGATGTTCCTATTATTTCAAGCACCTATTATTATTGTACTTTGATATTCCATCATAGTATAGTTATCTATTGTTTTTTTATAACTATTATATCTTTGATTTTCTTCTTTTTCAATAGGATTATCTAAATTGTCTGAGTTATATAAGTTGTTTGAATCAGCAGACATTCTATATTGGTACTGATAATAGTTTTTTGTACTTCATATTAAGCTTTGGTTCGTAATATTGATTTATTATTAAAGTGCTTCTTTCAAGTCTTTTTTATTTTCAAAGTAGATTACTACATAATCTTCTGATACTAAAGTAATCTTATTTTTTATATATATAAGAGGCTTTTGCTTTTGTTTGATTGAGTGATTTGGATATCAGTTTTATAGATCTTTCATTAATCCCATATAATCTTAAAGAGTAATATTTTCTTTTTTTAAGTAACTAAATTATTTTTTAATTATCCAGTTCTTTATAGACTATTAATGATCTTATTTGATTGGATTTAATTTTGTGTACCCAGTGTTATTCCAATTTGATATGCTTATAATATATAAAAAGATAGATTCTGAATCTTTTTTGGTAAAAAGCCATATGATATTCATAAATATTAACTATTTCCTCATATTTTTCTATTGATTTTTTAATTAGTTATTTATTATATTTGTGTTCTATATCCATCAATGTAATATATTTTGATCTGTTTTTTGCTAAAGAAAAGTTTTCTTACTTGAAAAATCTTTTATTTAGAGCATATCTTTGAAAGATTGGATGTATACTTCTATCTTGATCTATTTTCTTGATGAAAAAGTTTTTATCTTCTTTTTTATTAATCAATTCTAAACATCATGCTATATTTTCCTCTTCATCAATATCAAAAGTAATTCAATAGTTGCCATTGATGAATTTAGTTTTGAAAAGATTCAGTCTTTTGGGTATACTTAAAGTTCCCTTGGAATATTTAATTCCTTCTTCTTTGTTATTTCCTGATAGTATAACTTGAAGCACTTTTAATTTAATTGTATCTATTTATTTAATAAAATAAAAATTAACTATAGAATCTTGTATTCTATTTTATATATTATAAGACATTTTTTGTGATATAGATTCCTTGAACCATTTCTTTGATTATTTTTGCTTTTACTTACTCTGTTATGATTTAATCTTCCATTTCAACTTCTTTAACCAGGTTGATTTCTTCAATTTACATAAAAGTTAATTAAATATCTATTGAACCATTATCTGGTTTTGTGGTTTTTTTTATATTATGACTTGAGATGTGATTTCCTGTCTTGTTTGTTAACATGTTATATATTTTTTTCTTTAAGTATAGGAACTTCTAGGTCTTGTTTCTTGCCTTGTCCCTTTTTTTACAAAGTGATAATATATTTTCTTAATACATGTTCTTTTGTTAAAGTTAAAAAATTTATATTTAATAGAGTGGCAATAATATTATCTAATATTGAGGTTGTGTGGATTGCTCCTATTAGAATATATGGTTGATCTCTTGTCTTATGTCTTAACTTATATTGAAATATTTTTGTCTTCCATAGTTCTTATTGAAAATCATAACTAGAAGTAACATTTCCTAATACTCTTAAGATTTCTTTTTCATGACTTTCTAGAATTCTAATAATGTTTTACTCTTTTTAAGTTATATTGTTATATGAGATGAATAAACTGTTATATATATTAGATAATTCTTACTAATATATTGTTTATTTATATGTTTTGATCTTGTGTATTAGTCTTGTTTATCTATATGTATATTACTTGTTTACTATTCATGATGCAGCTGAATTGACATGTGTTATTTTTATATGATATATTGCATATTGTAAATTGATATTTTGTTACATCTAGGATCTATTCACTTTTATATGTTTATATTTATATAATGTGAACTAATGAATCAATTGTTGTAATTGTTTATTACTAATCTTTACTGTTTGATTCAAGAAACTTAAATATCTTTCTAGGTTTAAACCCTAATTTGAACTGAATGATTAGTTTGAATTATTGTTTTTAAATCTCTCTTAGTGCCTAGAAAGGTGTTAACCTGCACTAACCTGGCTAAGAGCTTTGTGAAGTTGATGTTGGGTCTCAAGAAACCTATTAGAAATTAGTTTGTCTTTGTTTTTATTCTTTCTAAAGCAAATCAAAATTATAAAAATATTATTGCTAACTAGTGTTATTCTTTTATTGTTATCAGGAATCAACTATATATTATATAAAGGGAAGTTATTGCTATTGCTATTTATTCTTGAAGTTGTTTCTTGTAAGAAGATTTTTCTTTTAGAAAATTACTATAAAAATTTTTTTCTAAAAATTTAAGGATTAGCAAAAAATGCATTTTTTTATTATTAATTGTCTTTTTTTTTTTTTTTTTTTTTGAGTACTTGTAGTCAGGCTAAATTGTCAATTTATTAATCAACTGAAAATATAAGTACATTTTCATTTGAATAGCATGATATATACTATAGCTAAACTATTATTCGAATCTAACTAACTTGTTATAAGCATAAAAGTCTCTAAGTTTGACCTTAAGAATAATATTTTGCTCTGAGTGTCTTTGAATAAAAACCCTTCTAGTCTATTGCATTATTGCTAGCATATTGTTATTGCCATATGTCATATCAAGCTACCGAATTATAGGAAACTACAAAAGGATGGATTGAAAAAGGAAAGAAAGGATATCTAAAAATGTCTAAGTAGACAACAAGAAAATAAAAGAGTAAAAATTGAAAAAAATTATTTCCAGCTTTCTTCAAAAACCTGCTTCTCAAAACCTCTTCTCAATAAAAAATATCTAATTGAAATATCATTTCTTTTTCTAACCATTTGAGGAATTTATCCATTCTTAATTTTGATTTTCTTCTTGTGTACTATCTGAGGAGACTTATCACCTAGTGGGAGCCTTTACTTTCAGGACACACTTGATCCCAACTTTCTTTGTGTAGAGATTTTTTATCCACCTGTGATAAAGAGATGACTTATAATAGATCCCAGGTTCTTATATGATCTAGTAAGAACTAGGTCATGTTGTTTCAATGTGATACCTTTCACTAGTCACACCTAATTAAAGAAATTTTACTGATATATTGTATATCTTTTATTATCCAAAAGATCAGATTCCCCAATAATTCTTTTGTTTTGTAATGGTAGGAGGGTCTCAAAAGTGGTAGAAATCCTTATCAATTGTGATATTTATCAACAACTTTTGAGAAAATGTATTCTCAACTGTAATCAAAGGGTTGAAGCTTAGTATGGACTAGAGACTATTTGATCTTATTGCTTGACCAGAATAAAAAGAAGACCTTAGTCTTGAACTTTGCCTAACTGGGATGATAGAAGTGAAAGATTTCAGCTTGAACAAATAGTAGCTTTTTCATCACCTGGGGACTTGTTGCTCATATCTTATTAGCCTCATGGAACTTGATTGTAGGTTAACCCAATTGAAAAAGTGGGTAAATATAAGGTACTAATTAACTTTTTCTATCACCAATAATGTCATTGGAACATATGAAGTGATCAATAGAAACTTGTTTACATTCAGTTATTAATGTGTTTAACATTAACCAATCAGATACCAGGGAATATTGTGCTATCAAAAATTCAGGGTCAAACTGAGATAGACAAAATTCCTCAAGAAAACTATGAAAAATAGTAGACACTTTAAGAGAGTACAAAATAGTATGTGAGAAGATGAATAATAAGCCTTCCCCTATCAACAAAACCTCTATTTTTTGTTACTTCTAGTTCTGTAAGGTGACACTCTACTTGTTAATTCTTTTACTTCCTAGAACCTTCTTGCCTTTAGTAGAAAAAGTATGTACTTGAGTCTTTTCAGGTCACTAGAGGCTCAAGTTTTTATTCAAAAGAGTTTATAAACAAGTAAGGAAGGATAGGAAAAATATATGAAAACAAGCTTCAGGTTGTTTTAATGAAAGTATAAAGACTTTATTAACAAAGAAATATAAAACTTCTTGCAAACATCTTTTTTGTGTGTAATCAAAAAATTAGCAAAAAAAGTTTATTATATTTTATATATTATTAATTGTTCTTTTTTAATTTATAATTATATTATTATAATATATATACTGTATTTTTTAATTTATAATCATGTATTATAATTTAATTTTTATTGGAGTGTAAACTCTTTCTGTTGATCCTCTAACCACATACAAAAAAGATGTTCGCAAGAAGTTTTTATACTTCTTTGCTAATAAAGTCTTAATACTTT
>CAJVPT010000476.1:0-29569 GCA_910592055.1 Acaulospora colombiana
TTTTTGAAATATTGTTTTTTGTTTCTCTATAAATATATCTAACTCTTCCTGTTGCTGTTGCTTTATTCTTGTTGTCTCTATTCTTGTCGTCTGATCCTCTTTTTGAGTTGTGTTATGGGAAGGACAGGAGGATCCACTGCCTTCTATATAGATTGTTACAACTGGTGTGCCTTTCAGGAGTGGTTTGCTTTCCTTCCTCCTCTTATCTTAACAGATGGATGATTCTCTGTTTCGAGTTTATATATTCTATTATTTAGTCTTTCTAGATTATCTAAAATCAATTGCAAAGATCCTTGTTGTACACTATTATATTCACTACTGATATTGTTATTGGGGTTCTTTCTATATCTATTCCGTTGTCTCTCCTTTTGAGAGTTTAATGGTGTTCTATTGCTTCCAGTGGCTGGATATCTTGGAATGAAGCTTATGGAAATTTGTATCCTTGTGTTTCTTATTCTTTCACTTTTTTTGTCTGTATATTCTCTTGAGCTAATAGACTCCAGATTGGAATCTAAATCATTGTCTATTTCTATGATTCTTTTCTGGATTGCTTTTGATATCTTGTTAATTGATCTGTTCCGTTCTTCCATGTCTGAATCTCTTGAGAAGGTTGTGTGATCTTTAGTGCATTTTGCACCCCATGATAGTCACAATCCTTGTAGAAAAACATGTTGTTTGCACGCTTTGTTTAGGTCTTCTTTGCTTTCAAAACATACTACTGTAAAGTTGCATTTTTGCAAAGTACAGGAATCTCTTGATGTATAATAGGCTTTGACTTTTGTTCCTCCTACTGCTCTAGCTACCAAGCTTGAATATGTTTTGTTTGTTTCAAAGAGTCTTGCAGAATAAGTATTTATTGGATTATAATATCTATGATATTCCTATCTGATAGCTCTACTTTGATGAAGATTATTTGTATCATTTCTGTTTCTATTGAGATTATCCAAATATTTTCCAAGTTGGTATTAATGTGATTGTGTTTTTTGATACACACTCAAATTCTAATCTTGTCTTTTTGATAGCTATATGTATTTAGATTTTTGATTTCACCATATCTCTTGAGATGCTCTTTTAGTTGAAATCGGGGTTGTTTTTTTATCTATATCTATCAGACTGATATAAAAGATCTCTTCACTTTCTTCTGGTGTCAGCTTCTTGAATAATTTCTTTCTATCATTTTGCTGAATTGGTTTTTTAAGTCATATATTCTTTTCTTTCTCATTAGAGTTCAGTTATTGAATGCTAAAACTTTCTTCCTTATGGTTTATTTCTTCTATGCATTTTAGCAGATTTTCTTCTTCATTAATATAGAAGATCAACCATTCGTTACCATTCAGAAATTCTATATATAATAGGTTTCTTTGTCTTGCTGATAGTTTTAGTAGACCACTCATATATGCAAGTGTTTCTTCTTTAGCATCTCCTGGGATATTGGCTGTCATGATATCAATTTTGTAAGTTTTCTTTTTAGTTATATAATAGGGATTGTTCATTGTCACTTCTTGATGGTTTCTTGTGAAATAGGTATTGAGTTCTATAATGCTTGGACCCTGTACTTTTCCACGAATTTCCTCCATTATTAGATCATCCTCCTTATTTATATAGGTTGTTGTCTCAGTTTCTAATGTTTGTTCATTATCTAAGTTTGTAATAATTTCCATGGGCTGACAAATATTTTGTTACTATTTCCTTTAACAATATTTAAATATTTATCTTCTAGAAACTGTTGTTGTAGATCTTCTTCATTTCCATTTTCTTGTTGCCAAAGATATATAATATATTGTATTGGAATGCATTATTTATAAAAGGTTGCTCTATCTACTCCTAATATTCTAGTGATTATGTTATTTATAACTGTGAATGTTTTCGGTGAAGGTGTATGTCTATAGTTAATACTTGTTTCTTCTTTCTGCTGAAGTAACTGTTGTGTTTTCCACATTTCACCTTTCTTATTATGTTGTTTGGCTATATTAATTAAAATATCTAATATCTTGTCTTCTCTATTTTATACTATTTGTAAAATTCTTTGGCTTTATCCATATCTATAGTATTGATATTGTAAGTATTGAATATGTATTCTATTTTGTCACGTGATAGCTGTCTAAATATTTTATATGTTTTTCTTGTTTATATTTATCAGTGTTCTATATTTAGACTGCACTAGTCCATTAGTTTGGGGATAATATAGAGTAGATAATAAATATTGTATTTCGAATTTCTTTAATAAATTATCAACTATTTCATTTTTGAAATGACTTCCTCAATCTGAAAGTATCTGTTTTGGGCATCCATATCTGCAAATAAGGGTTTGATATATAAATTCAGCTACTCATTTTCCTGTTGCTTCTGAAATTACTTTAGCTTCAGGCCATTTAGTAAAATAGTCTGTTGCTATCACAATATATCTGTTATCTTTTTTCGTGTATGATAAAGGATCAACAATATCTATTCCGATTTTTGAAAAGGGTTTTCCAACAGAAATGGAGTGTAAAGGACCAGGTATTCTATATTTTCCTTATCTTCAACATCTATCACATGATCTGATATAGTCTTTTATATATTCGAACATTTGTGGCCAGAAATATTGACTTCGAACTTTTACAAACACCTTATCAACACCTAGATGTGCACCAGTATGATGGTTATGAAGTAGATATAGTACTGGTTCTATTTCATGTTTTTGTAAAACTTTGAGAAGTTGGTTTCAAATTTTTCTTCTTCTTTCCTTTCTATAAAGTATATTGTTCTTAATTTTGAAAAATTTGCTTTTGACTTGTAATTGTTGTTGTGTTTTGTCAAGATTTGATGGCAGTTTGTTGTTTTGTAAATAGTTTTTGAGGTGATAGTAGTGTTAAGTATTCATTTTATTGTTTGTTAACCAGGATACTGACTACCTGGGCTATATTTTCTTTAGTAACAGATTTGAATAGTGATACTATAAATAATTAATATTGAGTTTTGGGGTTGGTACTTGTTCACCAGACAAAGTTGCATAAATATCATGGGAAAAAATTATTAAATTCTTGTAAATATTTTTCAGAGACTTGTAATTCTTAAGAAGCCACCAATATGTGTTGATCAATCGTGGAGAGGTCTCGGTCACGTGATTAACTTCGTTAGAGATGATTTCACTCCATTCTGAGTTTTCTGTATATTTAGAGGTGGTTTTTGTCACCTCTTTTTGTTTCCTCTTGCAGATACAGTCATCTTTAAATAGTCATCTGTTTCTATCAGAAACTTTTTGACATTGTTTGCAATAAGCATGATAATCTGATACCTTTTTATCACAAATATTACACCATTGCCCAGCAGTAAACCATTAGTCTTCAGTTTGCCATTCTTGATCTCTTGTAAAACATTTTTGTCTTGGTGGTTCATCCTTTCAGAGATAAACTCTATATGTGATTGATAAGCATCTTGATCTAGTATAAGGATAGAAGTTTCATCCTTATACATTCGGGACATAGCATCTGCATTGTTATGCTTTTTCCTAGCTCTATGAATAACAGAGTAATTGTAGGGTTCTAGGCAAAGAATCCATCTTGCTCTTCTTCCTTTTAGTTCAGATGTCTTTAACTATTGTAAAGTAGAATGGTCAGTGATTAGATAGAAATGATTTGTTCCTAGATACTGATGAAAGTGTTCCACTGTCAATACAACAGCTAAACATTCAAGTTCAATTGCTGCATAATTTTGTTCTGCTCTTGTTAAACTGAGACTAGCATATACCACAGCATATTCTTTATTTTGATCATCTTTTTGGGCAAGTACAGCACCAATGCCAGTCCCTGAAGCATCAGTGTGGATATAAAATGCTTTGGAAAAATCAGTGTATCTCAAAATCATAGTAGTAATTAAACATCTTTTCAAAAATTCGAAGACTTTTTCTTGAGCTTCTATTCATTCAAACAATGTATCGTTTTCCAGTAATGATTAAGGGGCTTAGAAATCATAGAAAAGTTTTTATAAATTTTCTGTAATAGGAGGCAAGTCCTAAAAATTCTCTGACTTGTTTTATAGTAGAGGGTTGTGAATAATTACGGACCTTATTGATCTTTTAATTATCAGGTTAGATTCCTTCTCGATTAATTTCATGTCCAAGGAGTTTGACATATGGCAGGAAGAAGTGACATTTTTCTAAGTTTAGCATTAGATTGGCTTGCCTGAGGGTATTCAGAATGATGCTAACATATGTGCAATGGTCTTCAAATGTTTTGGAAAAGATAGTAATATCATTCAAATAAACTTCAATAAATTTTTCTCTAAATGGAGCAAGGACTTCGTCTATTAATCTCTGAAAGGTTACAGAAGCATTGCATAATCAAAATGGTATAATATTGAACTCATAGAGTCCAAACTTCATGATAAAAGCAGTTTTTTTTTTGTCTGCATCTTTCATAGCTACTTGCCAATAGCCACTTGCAAGATCAAGGCAAGAAAACCATTTAGCACCATTAAAAGTTTCTAGAAAGTCATCTACCACTGGCATAGGACAGACATCTTTTTCTGTAATTTCATTTAACTTTTTATAGTCAACACAAAGCCATTTCTTGTTATTTTTCTTTGGTACCACTATTATAGGAAAAGACCAGGAGCTGGTAGTTGAGCTGATAATTTCTTTTGCAATATATTTGTGATTTCTTTCTTGATGAATTTCAACTGATCAGGAGAGACTTTATATGTTCTTTGTTTGATTGGTTTCGTATTTCCAGTATCAATAGTATGGGTTACCACATTGGTTCTTCCCAGGTCACTGGTTTGTCCTTCCTTGGAAATGCTTTCAGCAAAAACATCTTTATTTTCATATAAGAGATCTTGTATAATTGCTTCTTGTTCCTTAGGTAAAACACCTATGTTTGAAATATCAGGTTCTTCATGGAATGCTTCTGAGAGATAAACAGCTGGATTTTCAAATGAAATGTCTTCCATACATATATTAAAAGTGTATGCTTCTGATTCTTCGAAATCTTCTTCTTTTTGATATTTAATTTCGTCTAAAAGCTTATCATCAATATTGGGAGATTCCTCTATAATGGATTGAAAATGAATATCTGCTAGATGAGTTATTCCAATATTAATACATCTTCTATCATAATAAATTTGCAAGGTTTATGTATCAAAGTCCCACTTGGCTTTTATCTTTTCAAACCAGTCAGTATCAAGAAGAAGAGTTTCTTCCTGGGATTCAATAACTTGCAGTTTAATGGAAATTACTAAATCTTGAATAAAGATTTATAGATTCGAAATTTGTCCAAGGGCTCTTGTTTTTGTACCATTAGCAGTTATCACAATTGTTCTAGAGGAGGCATCTGGAGAGAGTCCAAGTTTGTCCATAAGTTTTTTCATGATGATGTTTATAGCAGCTCTTGAATTCAAAATAGCAACAATTGGATTTTCTTTAATTTGTACTTAGCATTTGGCAGCTATTGTTCTCTTCTTTTCTTCTTTAGACTGAAAATAGTTTGCAGCTTCAGCATTTTTGGGTCTTCTTAACACCTTGACCAAGTTTCTTAATTGGTTAGGATACTATAACATTTGTTCAAGAGTAGCATTTGAACAAATTTGTAGGATATTATCTGAAATATCATATGGATTCAAATTATCTATGATGGAAGGTTGATGCCTTGTTCTAGGTCTTTTGGGGGCAGTAATGGGTACTACTACAAGTTTTTGTACAGTTTCTCCTTATAATTCCATGGGTTGTACTGGAATTCTTCTAGTTTATAATTGAATTTCTTTTTGAGATTCTGATTGTTTCTGCTTTTCTTTAGTTTCTCTTCTATTAGTAGAGTAAAGAGATGGTCTTGCTCATTGATCAATATAAACTTCTTTTTCTTCTTCATCCCATTTTTGGGTAGAATATTGTTCTGTTGTTAGGTAATTAATTGGTTGATTTCTTTTAAAAGGGGGTCAATAGAATGGTGAAGTTTTTTCAGAGAGGCAATCCCTTGCAAGATGGCCAGGTTCTTCACATTTGAAACAGCTTCCTGTAAGATTTGGCCTTTGGGTAGGAGCAAATGACTGCATTCTTTGTACTGATGTATTGCTTTTTTGTTGGAGGAAATAGACTTCTATCTTTTCCAATCTTTCAGCTAAATTGAGTTGCATTTGTTCGAATTTCTTGATTAATCCATTCATGGCCTCTTCTTATGCTTTAGAGACTCTAGAACCTGAATTTCTTGATACAGAAGGTCTTTTATCTTCATGAATGTCTTGACCCTTTTCATATTGCTTTGCATATTTGAGAGCATGAGTAACAGCTGCTGGTTTTCTTATTGTTACAATAGAAGCAACATGAGAGTTTAATCTGCGAATAAAGAACCTAAGTTTTTGTTTGTCATTCATGGTTCCATCTATATCTGCCTTGGCCAATAACTTTTTAAAAGCAGTATAGTAGAAGTCTACAGTTTCATAGGAGCCTTGCTTTCTTTCTTCCAAATCTCTGATCCATTTGTTTATCCAACGTTGGGAACAAAAATGGTTTAAAAGGACTTTAATAATGGCATCTCTTGTCATCGCAGCATTGTCAGCATTGTTAGCATTGTAATAAGCATTCCATTTTTTTTTAGCTTCATCAATAAGATAGATATTAATTATTTGATAGAGTTTTTCATCTTTTCAATTGTTGACTTGGGCTACCTTGGTAAACTTCTTGCTCTAGTCGACTGGATCTTGAGTACTATATCCAGAGAAAGCTTCCACTTTCATAACTATACCATGGAGGTTCTCATTGATTAAGTTGTAAATTTCATCATTTGTTTTTACCATATTGTTATTGATAGAAGGAGGTTCTTGAAAAAGGGTTTCTAAGTTTAAATCTTCAAAATTAAAATATGTTTCTTGTGAACTTGGGTTTTTAAATAAAGAGGATAAATATAAGTTTTCACTATTATATAAAAGATTATTCTATAGATCAAAAGGGTGAGAGAGTAAATTAAAATTGAATTGAACAGGAGAGAATATAAAATTGTCTAAAGGAGTTGAGGTGTAGTATCAATAAAATATTTAAAAGAGTTGATTGCATGAATAACTTTGTGAAGAATACTATCAAAGATTAAAATGTTGAAATATCTAATACTAAAAATGAATTGGCAAGCTATGTGATCTTGATTATGAATAGTATTATTAATTAATCGGGTGAAATAATATTGGGATTTAGAGGTATAGGAAATAACAAAGAATTGGGTTTGATACCAATTCCAAAATTATAGGAAATAAATATTAGGATGTTGTAAAGAATAACAAGTTTCACAAGATTCGTCTGAACAAGATCCCTTCCTTAGGTCTTCTTCAGAAAATAACTGATGTACTTGGTCATGTAGTTGGTTATTGTTAAAGTAATCATTAAATTCACTTATACAAGGTTTTTTTTTCTTGATACTTGCTAGACTTTGAATTCTGAATGACTGGAATTTCCCTTCAGTAAATACTTTCAATACTAAATAAGGCTTTTCTTCTTTTCTTTAAAACATGGGAGAAGTCTATCTCACAGTCACTACCAATTTGTCAACCTATCCAATTCATCTCTTAGGAATCAGATAGAGACAGAGAACTAGTGCAGGAAAACACCAAATTAGACTTCTAACATGATATGCAAAAGTTTTTAATTTAGATAATAATAAATGAAGAGGTTTATCACTGATGATTTAGGTAGGAGAGGCAGGACAATAATTTCGGGTTAAAGGTAATTTTATTGTTGGATAAATTCTGAAGAGTCTCCAGAGAAAAAATTTTCTCCTTTAAATATATAATTAAGTTATATGACGTTTGAGAATATAAATTAAAATAAATAATAGTAATAATTATACTATTAGTTTTGCTAGACTATTAAGCTATGTTATTTTGAACAGAACTCAAATATCCTTCGAAAATAATAGTTACTGTATATGTGATAAGCTAAGATTATAGAATATTCTAGAGTACTTTATGCTAAGTTTGCTAATAGCAAAATCGACTATCAATGTTCTAGAAGTGTTCTGGAAGATCTTTACTTTTGGATAACCTAAAGAATCATGATATGTTGATTTGAGGTACTGGGATCATCCTGGATACTAGGGAGATTGTATGGCAAAATTTATAGTTTAACACTATATAGTTAGATCCTCTCAGAATGTTATTGCTCTTATGGATAATTCCTAGTCTATTTGTGAGAATCTTAGTGAAACACTTTTGTATAGCTTCTAGCAATACTATTGGTCTTGTGTTGGTGAGCTCATACTCCCATGACTTTGGTTTTGCTATCAAATAAATATGACTTTGCTTCTATTCATATGGTATGACCTCCCATATTAAAAAGCAGTTTAATATCTTTTTCAGGTAAAGTTTTCTTCAGAATCTAATCTTTTTAATATTTCATAACTAATTTGTAATTTTCTTAAGGCTTTATTATTTGGAAGTGCTGGAAGTGTTTCATCTAGTTCTTCTTGAGAAATCAGTTTTAAGAGATCCTTATACTATTTTTCTTTAATATAACTTTTGGGACTGTATTTTTCTTTCCAGTCTTTTGTTAGGCTGTTGAAGTCAGTATCTCATGTTCTGAATGTTTCTTGATGATATTGTCTTATCTCTTTTTCTATATCTTCTTTTCTAGTTGTTATATAGTCATTTTCCCCATTTTTAACTTTGACTCTATTCAAAACTATTTTAATTCACACCCTTTCTGTCAAAGAGTTTATCATTCTTCTTTGATTATTTTGCAAATCATTACACCTTTGTTCTGGGGCCTTTTTAATAGTATCTTTTGTCTATCTTGCCTCTATATTCTGGCAAGTTAGCTTTAAGCCTTCTATTGCTTATTTCTTTTTTCAAGTGTCTATGGTATATTTGAAATGCTATATTGAATATAATGGTTTTCAATTTAATGATTGGAAATATGTGCTATATTGTATTTTTTAATTTCTATACTAAGGACCTGTAGCTTGTTTGGTTCTTGTGAGGTTTGCACTTTCTTGAGAATTGTTTTAAGTTAAAGAGCTTGTCTATATTTGATATATTCGGGGCCATGCTTATAATGTTTTTCTTGAGCAATAAATATCTTCTTACTGACCAGCTTGTTATGTGTTGCCTTGCATATTTGTTCCTTGAAGACTCTCCATATTGTGTTCACATAAGTTTCTCTTCTACTCTCTTCTGGCTCTTCTTTTAATAAAGATTTTAGCATTATTCAAAACTTATGGTTTACACTTTTTCTAAATACTTGCCATTGTTCTACTATTGATCCTTTAATATCAATTTTCCTTTTATTTTTTATAGTAGATCAGTTGATGCCATCTCTTGAGAACAGATTGTCATTATATAATATTATTGTGAACATTGTGTGATCACTGCCTGTTATTTCCTCCATACTTTAATTGTCAAAACATAATAATGGGGATTTTGTGAGGCTCTGTGATATGTATATAAAATCTATTTGGCTACTGTTAGTAATATCCTATCTTGTTGAAGTCTTGTTTTTTCCTTTCCATATTGCTTATATATCTATGAAATATTATTCATTTAGAGAGTTAAATAGTTAGATTTCTGGATGCCAAAATGGTTTGAATGTTGCCCTGAAAGTTAATACTCTATCTTTTGCAAGGTTATATGCAAAATTGAAGTCTTCCATAATTATTATATGAAAATTCTGTCTATGCTTTTCTTTGATGAAGTTTTGTACTTTCTCTTGTATACTATTACTTCATTGTTTGTCAGAGGGGATATAAATCTGAATAATATATATCTTGTTTCTTCTCATGAGTATGTTGACTGCTATCATGTATTCTTTAGTCTCTTCTACCAATGCTATTTTCTTTTCCAGATCCTTTCTTATCAGTAAACTAACCCCTGCATCATAGAGGATGTTTTTGTTGACACTGTGAAAGTGCTTATACATCCCTTGATTTTAGAAGACACATTTTGTTTTTGCTTTGGTTGGTTTTGTTTCACATAAATCCATAATTCTAATATCTTGTTTTAGTATTTCTTATATAAGGTTATGTTGGTTTGTTTTACTGGTAATACCTCTGATATTGAGTGTTTCAATTCTTATTACTTTCTTTTTGATATCTACATTTTCTTGATTTTCATTTTCTAGTGATATTTTTCTATTTATGAATGCAGTTTTTTCTATTTAAAGAAAAGTCTCAAGGTTTTGATTATACTGCTAGTTCTTCATACTAATTTGTTTCTTCTGTCATATTTTGCTCTTATTAGTTTTTTGGATATTGGGTATAGTGGATGGGTATTTTCTATCCTTCTGTGATTGAACTGGTGCTCCTTTTTAGGAACAGTTGGCTCTCTATCTAAGTGAACCTTTTTTCAGTTTGTCGATCTTTTGCCAAGTATTTCAATTAATTTGCATAATTGAGATATATCAAATTTCTGGCTTGGATTTGATTGAGAGCTTCTAGTTTTGCATCTTGTTATTTGTCTCTCTTGTTGGCTAGTATTGGTATCACTGTTTTCTTCTTCTCTTTGACTTTGTATCTCTCTATATAATACATGACTTCTTCTTCTCCTTAAAGATTCCCTATTGCTACTAGTAACTGGTGGATCTAATCTTGATATATGTCTGTTAGTTCTTATATGGTGATTGCTACTCTTTTCAGTACCTATTGTTGCTATACTCTGGTATTCCATCTCAGTATGGTCATCTGTTTTCTTTCTGTGAATCTTGTATCTTTGCTTTTTTTTATTTTTAATAGGATCATTCAGAATATCTGATTTATATAAGTTGTTTGAGTCAATAGACATTCTGTGTTGTTGCTGATAGTAATTTTTCACATTTCATACTAGTTTTTGGTTCTCAATAATGATTTGTTGTTAAAGTGCCTCTTTTAAGTCTTTCTCATTTTCAAAATAAATTACTGCATAATCTTCTGGTATTAGAGTAATCTTATTTCTTGATATGTAAGAGACTTTTGCTTTTGTCTGACTGAGTAATTCAGATATCAGTTCTATAGATCTTTCCTTTACTTCATACAGTCTTAAGGAGTAATGCTTTCTTTCTTTGAGTATTTGGATTACTTC
Source organism: Acaulospora colombiana (assembly GCA_910592055.1). Lineage (NCBI taxonomy): Eukaryota > Fungi > Glomeromycota > Glomeromycetes > Diversisporales > Acaulosporaceae > Acaulospora > Acaulospora colombiana. The sequence continues at coordinate 11,008 of CAJVPT010000476.1, forward strand.
TTGATCATTTAGCTTTTTTTAGACTATTACTGATCTTACTTGATTGGCTTTAATCTTGAGTATCTAATGTTGTTCCAATTTGGCATGCTTATAATGTGCGAAGAGATAGATTGTGAATCTTTTTTGATGAAAAGCCATATGATATTCATGAATATAGACTATTTCTCCATATTCTTCCATCACCTTTATGATTGATTGTTTATTACATTTGTGTTCTGTATCCATCAATGTAATATATTTTGATCTGTTTTTTGCTGAAAAAAAGCTTTCTGGCTTAAAGAATCTTTGGATTAGAGCATATTTTTGAAAGACTAGATGTGTACACCTATCTTGATCCATTTTCTTAATTAAGAAGTTTTCCTCTTTTTTTTTATTAATTGATTCTAAACATTATACTGTATCCTTCTCTTCATAAATATCAAAAGTTATCCAGTGGTTGCCATTGATAAACTCAGTTTTAAAGGGATTTTGTCTTTTGTGAATACTTAGAATTCCTTTGAAATATTTGATTCCTTCTTCTTTGTCATCTCCAGATAGTGTAGCTTAAAGTACTCCCAATTTGATTGTACCTGTTTGTTTGATGAAATAAGGATTGACTGTGAAACTTTGTATTCTGTTGTGTATATTATAAAAAACATTCTCTGTAATATAGGTTCCTTGAACTGTTTCCTTAATTGCTTCTGCTTTTATCAGTTCTGATATATTCTGGTCTTCCATTTCAACTTTTTTAATTGGTTGGCTTTCCTTAGTTTCTATAGAATTTGGTTGAATATCTATCGGAATGTTATCTGTTACCTGGATTCTTTCATATCGTGACTTGTGGTATAATTTTCTGCCTTGTTTGTTAAGATGTTACACACCTTTTCTTTAAATATAGGATCTTCGAGATCTTGTTTCTTGCCTTGTCCCCTTTTCCACAGAGTGAGAATATATTTTCTTAACATTTGCTCTTTTGTCAAGATTTTAGGGTATATATTTAATAGAGTGGCTAAGATATTATCTAATATTGAGATTACATGAATTGCTTCTATTGGGATATGTGATTGGTCTCCTGTCATGTGTCCTAGCTTGTATTGTAGCATTTTTGTTTCCCATAGTTCTTGTTGAAGATCATAGCTAGTAGTGGCATTTCCTTTTACTTTAAAGATTTCTTGCTCACATCTTTACAAAATTCTAATAATATTTTACTCTTTTTGAATCATGTTATCACGTGAGGCAGATAAACTATTATGTATATTAGGTTGTTTTGATATTTTGTTGTTTTTCTTTATGCTGATCTATAAATAGGGTACTATATTGGGTTATATAATTGGATGATTCATATCAAATATTGTTTCTTTACATGTTTCAGTTTTAGTATTGATTCTGTTTATCTACATATGTATTACTTGTTTATTGCTTTTGATATGGTCCGATTGACATGTATTACTTCTTTGTGATATGTCGATGTGTCTTGAGTTTATTGTTTTATTACAACTAGATTATATTCACTTTTACATGTTCATGTTCACGTGATGTGAGTTTGATAGATCAGTTATTGTAATTGATTACTACTGATCTTTACTATTTGACTCAAGAGATCTAAACATCCTTTTAGATTTTTGGTGCCCTGACTTTGAACAGACTTATAGATTTGAGTTATTGCTTCTGAAACTTCTCTTGAAACCTAGAAAGGTATTAACCTGCACTGGCCTGGCTAAGAGCTCTGTGAAATTGATATTGGATTTCAAGAAACCTACTGTGAATCAGTTTATCCTTGCTTTCTTTTCTTCCTTAAGCAAAACAAGGGTATAAGGATATTGTTATTGACTAGTATTGTCCCTTCCTTGTTGTCAGGAGTTAAGTGTATATTATAAAGAGAAGAGTTGTTACTATTGTTATCTCTCCTGGGGATTGTTTTTTGTGAGAAGGTTTTGTCTTTAGAAAATAACTATAAAAGGAAATTTTCTAAAATTTTGAGGATTAGCAGAAAGAGTTTTATATTTTTAAACAAGATTTAATCTTTTATATTATATATATATATTTATTTAATATGCAATTATGTTATTATAATATTTTTTTTTAAAACATCAACTCATTTTTGCATCAGTCAGAAGTTTTATTAAAATTAAGATATATCCTAGAAACAATCCAAATGAGTAATTATCTATACTGTCTAAGAATTTACAAATCAATAAATAGTATAATAGATATCTATTTACATCTTATCCAACCAGGATGGGATAATTATATAACTGTCTAGTATAGAACTGTCACTCAATTATAACTAAGCTAGAAAACCAAGAAGTCTATATCTTTAATCTGATAAAATAATCCCAACTGTTTTAAATCTACATATCACTAAAGTAATACTTTTTAGGATCATAGCCCACTGGATGACTTGTTGTTATTCCTATTAAGAAAACTAATATATCAAGAACTCACTTAAAATATCTAACATTATCAGTATTGAGGCTTTTATACAAAACCTTATGTGCCTCTATTAATATTTAAAGTTTTTGAGGGAGAGTTTGTCTTGTATTTTGACCTGTCTTGTTACTTGATTAGAGCTCAATCTTGTATCAAGAACATAATACCACTCAGTTTTTGCCTTATTTGGAGCTTGTTTTGTACCTTCTGAATAGATTCTTGTCTTGTTATAGGTATGTTTGGTTATTTCTATAAGTGATCAAGTCCTTTATCTTATGGTTTAAAGACAATCAGTTCATATTTGAGATGTTATACCACTTATTTAAGTCACATTTGAAACCTTATATTGTGTCTTGTCTTGTTATAACTGTGATAAATGAATAGGATCTTTATTTATTTTCTGTTTAGGTACTCAGAAACTAGTTATGTGTTGAGAACTTGTATTACTTATACTAGCTATATATAAAACTTTGTATTAATTTTTCATTGTTTTTATTATAGGCATTATAAGCAAATGGGTTCCTCTTATGTCCTTATTGGGACACTTGATTATTATAATAGGAAAAATAAAATTTTTATATTAACTATGGCTTAATTTTTATTTGGCTCTCATGTGATATTGAACTCTGGACCTTATTATTACAATCTGGAAACACTACCACTATACTATAGATCTATAGATACAATTATATTATTATAATATATTAAATAAATAAAAAAACTTTTTCTATTGATTCTCTATCCATATACAAAAAGATGTTCACAAAAAATTTTTTATTTCTTTATTAGTAAAATTTTACTATTCTTAAATCAATTTAAGGTTTTACTCAAAAGATACTCTCAAACTTCCTTTTTTGTTTATATTTATCTTTAAATAAAAACTTGACTTCCTGTAATCTAGAAAAGTCAAGAAATGTAAAGAAGAAGAATTATTAATATAGTACTTGAAGCCTTTTATATTAAAGATTTTTATAGAAATTTTTAGTAGTAAAAGATGATAAACAGCAAGCCATATTTTAAGATGTCTGTTTACTGTATTTTTTCTCTTATAATCACCTAAAATTTTTCAGTTATCTAAAGAATTTTACCTATCTCAGTCTGATCCTAAATTTTAAATAATACATTACATTATAAAATAAATATTTTTTTTTTAACCCACAATTATGCCACAATGGTATGTCTTTATTAAAAAATTGAAAATAAATTTATAATATTTTACAGACTTTCACAAAGTAACTAACTCATCTTTATACAAAAGTACTCTAAGTCAGATTTTGAAAACAATATTTTGTTTCCCTAATAGATTAGTAATAATCTCTATTTATCAGAATCATTGCCAACAGTTTATTACTGTTTATTGCCCCAAAACTAATGAATTGCTAAATTAAAAAAAAGAAAGAGAAAAAATGATTGGAGGAAGGGGACAATTCAAGGTCCATCAAAAAAATCCAAAAATAAAAACAATCTCTTTTCAAAAAGGATTTGCCTGATTAGAATAGTCTTCTTGTTTTCCTTGAACCTCAGAAGAAATCTTCTTTTTTACTATCTGCGACATTGGATGAATCAATCCAACTGATCTTTTATTTAAGTAAGCACCAGATTGGGATATCTCAAGGAAAGCATTTAGATCTCAGCTTTTTTCCATCAAAGCTTTGTCACCATTTAAGAAACTTAGGTATAAGACAGGAGTTTGCAATCCACATTACCTATTACTTGGTCTTTTGGTATCATAGAAGTTTTTATTAAGGGATTTAAGCTTTTTTGGAGACAAATGTTTCTGGAACTTTTTTTTCAATCATCAATGATGTTATCCAAACACATGAATATGACCAATAGAAGCTTGTTTATATTTCAAAAACTAACATGTTTCATGTTAGCCAATTACCTTTGGTGAGAATTTGTGCTACTCAAAATTTAGGGTCAAACTGAGATAGACAAAATTCTCCAGAAAACCATAAAAGTAATCGTTCTAAAAGGCTTACAGGTAACTGGAAAGGGAAAAATAAGTCCTTCTGTCATCAAAAATCTCTATATATCTCTCGCTTCAAAGGTAAGATAGGCCTTCAAGTACTTCACAGTTAGTTCTTCTTCTTTTGGAAACTTTTTTGCCATTGATATCAAAAGTATTACTTAACTTTTCTTGATCACTAGAAGTCAAGTTTTTGAGTGAAGAGATTTATAAACAAAAGAGGAAAGGGTAGAAGCAACTCTTGAAGCCATACTTCAAGTTGTTTTAAAGAAAGTATTAAGACTTTATTAGCAAAAAAATATAAAAACTTCATGTGAACATCTTTTTTGTATATAATCAGAGGATTAGCGGAAAGAGTTTAAATACTGTACATACAGCTAGAATTTAATTTTATTATTTAATTATAATTAAAAGTATAATTATAATCAAAAATTTTTATGACCTGTAGATAAAGATGGGTCCCTAAAGGAAGAGACAGGGACAAAAGTCAAATATTCCTTACTAGGAAACATTAAAATTTTTAAATTAATAATAATAAAAAAACTAAACACAATTGTTCTCCATTATTCAAATTATTGATTTATAGAATTTTCTGACTTTTGTCCCTATTAAAGTAAAGAGCTATAAATTTTGTTCCTCAAAAAGGGACATAAGGGATCTGTGAAATTTTATATGCTAAATACTTTAGGAATCCATTATTACCAGTGGATCTATAGCACAGTAGTAGTGGTTCCAGGTTGCAATCACAAGGTCCAAAGTTCAATACCACATAAGGGCCAAGTAAAATTCAGCTATTGGTAGCACAATGATCTTATTTATCCTATGGTAATGATCCAGTGCCCCAGTATGATTATAACAAGGAATCGACTGTTTATTATGCCCATAACAAGAAAAGAAATCAGCCCGGTGCACAAGCTGACTATCAAAATAGACTTCACAAAATAGGCAAGGCTAAGTGGTATGACATCCTTAATCAGGACTAATTCCCTATCTAAGTGACAAAGTTGAGCAGTAAGGTGTTCCAGCATTAAAGAAAAATACAAGACAGGTTCTCCAAAAAGAGGTAAAGATATACTGTTACAAGAATAGATGACAACAAACAAGACATATCCCCATAAAAATATATGTACTAACAGAAGTCATAAAGATTCTGTATAAGATACCTCAATACTGGTGATGCTGGGTATCTTAGACAAGTTCTTGACATATTAACCTTTCTATATAGGAATAGTAATAGGTTATCTGGTAGATTACAATTTTAGGGAGTGTTGCTTCGATTGGACAAGATTAATAAACATAGTTTAAAACTGGATGGTATCCCATTAAATTAATAGATTAAAACACCTCCAGTACCTCTGACTTTGTTGAGAATTAAGAAAAAATCCTATACTAGACAGTTACATAGTTCTCTTATTCTAGTTGGGTGAAATATAAATAAATGTCCCTTGTATTATTTGTTGATCTATAAATCCTTAGACAGTATGAATAATTACTCATTCCAATTGTTTCTAGGATCTATCTTAATAATCAATAAAGATTCAGATACTGGCACAAAAATGAGCTAGTGTGTTTAAAAAAAATAATAATAATAATCAAAAATTTTTATTTAGTATATAATAATTTTAAGACTTTTTTAATTAATTTATTTGTTATATACTGTATATATATTTTTTTTAATATAATCCTCTGTCAGACTAGTTATGTGTACTTTATTAAACAATTGTAAACTATACATTATATAAATGTCACTAAAGCTAAATCTCTAACTAACCCACTCATCAAAGTCTTATATTTATCTAGAACTCTAAGTACAACTTCAGAAGTAATTTATTATTTCGTTAGTAGTTTAGATAAAAACTCTTCCAACTTCTAACATCATTATCCATAGGTTACTACTGCAGATTACTGTATGAGATTCTAATGAGGATTAAAACTCTAATTATTTTATCTCATATTTAATCCCATTTCTTATAATTTCTATAAGGTTTTCATTTTTACTCTCTTTCTCTTCTTCTCTTTGCCTTGTACTTTTGTGATCAGGATTATCTTGCAGGTCTTGCCTCTTTACTTCCTGAATCTTCTTATATTTTGTTCTTCAATCAATTCTTTGTTTTTGTTCCTATTCAATAATTTTTTCACATTTCACATTCCAGACTTGTTTCTGGATCTGGTTGCAAACCTTCTTTTGTACTTTTAGAATCTATTTTTTTACCATTGTTTCCAGTTTCTTTTCATGACAATTTAAGTTAACAGCTTCGTTGATTGCATCACTTTTTACTAATTCTATGCAAAAGTTAAGAGTATTCAAACTGGTTTACAAGACTTATTCTATTAGTCTGAAAACCTATTTATGTAATTCACATTTTTCTCTTTTATTGTTGACTACTAGTTATACCATTTTTTTATCTGTTTTTCTTTTACATTCTTGATACAACTTGTCAAATTCTTTAAGGAAAGTCTCAGATTCTTTTTGCCATGCCACTAGAATCTCAATCTTATGATCAAAGCATTCTAATAAATATTCTATTGTCTCTTGATGCTGATTGCATAATATACATCTTGATTGCTTGTATAGATCTAGTTTTCTTATTACTAGCTTACTTAAGGTGAGTAGTTTATCATTGATTAATTTAACTAGAAAACTTCTTCTCTGCAAGCTTTTGAAGGAGGTATTCTATATATTTCTATCCTTTAACCTATTCCATGTCAAATTTCATAAGTAGGCTTGATGTTTGTAAAATGGTGATGCTATTTTGTCTCAGTTCTATGTTGCTGTGTTTATAACAGAGCTATTTATCTTTTATTGATTTGTTTGATAAACTGTCATATTGGACTATCTATTATTTCTTCTTGTCACATAGTTTCTGTAGATATTTTATTTGATTTGAGACTTTTTTATTTTATTGCTGATAGCTTTATGCTTTTTTGACCAATTGGTCTACTTCTTTATTCTATTGATCATTAGAGTGGGCTTTAATCTTAATCAATGTTGATTGGATATACTTTTTCTTTACAAAATCTAGCATTCTTGTCCATAATGACCAATTCTTTTCTTTTAGCCATCTTTTGTGTGTCATCTTCAGATCTTCTTTCTTTAACTTTTTCTATTTAGAGATGTAGACTTGATTATCTATGAAGATCTTGACTGTATTGTCTATCAGAGCTACTAAAACTATTATAACTAGTGTCACCAGTTCTATCTTTGTGAATAAGTGTCAGTTTTTAACTCCTGTCTGAAATTTACTTTTTTTTCCAGCTTTTTCTATTTGTATCTATGCTATACTTATTTTTGCATTTTTGTTCCCATGGTTAATTAAGAATCTGTCAGAATAGAAAGTTAGCTTCTTCTATGATTCTTGATTGCACCGAAGAATTTCAAGTAAGTGATCTTGATATACTTCTTGCTTAACATTGTCTTTAAGTATTTTTTGTTCCCAATCTCCTATTAATACTTGTTCCATTTTTTAATTTGGTCATTTGTTGAATCTTGGGTTTATAAAGCTATATTTTTGATCATTATATTATCTAGTTCTAATAGGGAAGAAGAAACTTTTACTAATTACACTCTCTTTGTATTTTTTTGATGGTTTAAAAATGGTATAGCATAGATCAAATCTGATTCTATTTATATACTACATTTATTTCTATTTCTATTGTTTAGTGTGCATCCTATGAATTTGGTAAGGACTGTTTCTAGACCATCTTCTGTTTCCTGATAGTTGAAATGACAAATTATCGCAATACCTTGACTATTCTTTTAAATCAGTTTTCCTTATACTATTTTTTGATTTTCTTTTTGGGCAACTATCCAAGTTTTCTTTCTTTTATTTCTGCCAGATTCAGGTTTAGTGCATTTTGATAGTCACTTTTTTCCCCATCCCTTTTTTCAAAGTATTGTGAAGTCTTCTATACTTTTTTTAGTTGTAGTTCTTTGTAGAATATTATATCATTCTGGAATAGGACCTTTGCTAGTGTATTGGATAAGTTGAATCATTCTCCACTTTCTGAGTTTTGTGAGGTTTTGGTTTATTAGCTAGTCTATATAGATTAATCTATTATTAAATAAAGATAGTATTGCCTTTCTATATTCTTCTACTATTAGGTATTCTTGAATTGAACTATTGCCTTTGATCTATTCGAAAATATCATTTCACTTCCAGCTCTAAAAAGTTAGTCCCAAGTCCTTAGTCAACTTTAAAACTTGTAATATGAAATTTTTTTTATCATCAAAATGATCTAGGAATTCATATGAAAGAAAATTGTAAGACTCCCAGTACTTAATCTACATTTGTTTCAACCTGATAATTGTAATAAACCCTGCTGGACCCTAATCATTTATTCTATTACATAGTTCAATTATTTGGCTTTCACTTTGAAGTATCTATATATTTTTAAGATTGTGTATCTTCAAATAGTAGATCACACTATTGGGAATGGATCTATATAAGGCTGCATTGTTCTTGAAGAGCTTGCAATATGCAGCAATCAAGTTATTGCATATTTTCCAGAACAATATGCTATGTTGCATTCTAAACTCTATTCTCAGAATCAATACTCTATTTAGTATATAAAGGACTTGCTTATTGATCATTTTCTTGTTTTTAAGAACTTTTATAATAGTATTGATTTCTTTTAAGACCCTTTCTTTAAGTTTAATTGCAGTTTTCTAGTTGTCTGTCCATATTTTCAGGAATCTTGCTTGCTTTCCTCTATTTAACTCTCTAACTATTTCTTTGTTGATTTCTACATGAACTTCTTCTAGATAGTGGTTGGGATTATTGATAGCAATTAATACTGACTTGTTGCTATTAATCTGATAATCATTTGCTTTGTAAAAGATCCTTGCTATTTCTAGGATCTTTTTTATATCTTCTTTGGACCTTGCTATCCATGTGATATTATCTATGAAAGCTATGGCTGCATGTCTTGATTCTAGCTTTTTAGTAATGGTATTATTTAGATCAGGATTTCATGAGACTTCTATTTTGTATCTCTATTCTATGCTTTCTTGAATTTTGCATAGCAAAGGGTCATAGAAAATTCTCCATATCAGTGGTAAGATGGTTTTTCCTTGATCTATTCCATCACCTGCCATTATTGGTTTTATGGGGTTATTCTCAAATATTACTTTAAACTTCCTATTTTGAAATAGACTTATCCTAATCTTAATAAAACCTTTGGATGCCTTAATTCTTTCTATTGCTTTAATTGGTATTTCCAGGCTAATGGTACTATATGCCTTGGTTGTGTCTTGAAAGAGTATTCACAGCTCTTTTTTGTTTTCTCTTGCATTTTTGCAGATGTTGTTAAGAATTTGAATGGGTTTTGCTATACCCTCTCCTGACAATCCTATGTATTTGAAGCTCCTAAAGATATTATTGATCTTGCAAGTGTTTCCCATTCTAATGGTTAGAATTTTGATAAAGCACTTTTTAATAACTTCCAGTAATATGATTGGTTTTGTATTTGCCAATTCACATTTCCATGGTTTTGATTTAGCTATTGGATATATGTGACTTTGTTTTCAGCATATAGATGTAACTTCCTATCTTAAGAAAATATTCAGTATTTTTCATAGATATTCTTTTCCTTCTTGACTCAATTTCTTTAGCATTTTATAGCTAATCTGGGATTTTCCTGGGCTTTATTATTTAAAAGTACACAGAGAGTTTCATCCAATTCTTCATGTGTGATAGGTTTTAGAAGATTATTATACTATACAGTATATCTTGGATGTCTTGCTTGGGATCATATTTCTTTTTTCACTCTTTAGTAAGATTGATAAAGTTGGTATCTCACTTTTTGAAGGCCTCTTTATAGTATCTTCTTATTTCTTTTTCAATTTCTTTTTTGTTTATTATTATATATTCCATACCATCTTGCTTGACTTTGATCTGGTCAAATATTATTTTGCTTCTTTCTTTATTTGTTAGTGAGTTTACCATCTTCTTTTGATTGTGTTTAAGATCATCACATCTTAGTTCTAAAGCTGATTTGATCTCTTTTTTTACTTTTTTGGCTTTTAAGTTTTGTTTTATAAACTTGAGTTCTTCTATTATATCTTGGATATCTTTTTTCAAGAATATCCAGAAAATGTTGAAGATACTGAATTGAATGCATAGTTTTCTATCTAATAATGTGGATTATGATATTATGTTTTTTGATAGTCACACTGAGCTCCTGTACCTTTGTTATTTTTTTTGATGCCTTTGCTTTCTTAAAGACTATTTTTAATTGAAGAGCTCTTATATACTACATAAATTCTGGACTATATTTGTATCATTTCTCCTTATTTGATATCAGTTTTTTGATTTTTAATTTGTTAAAAACTGCACTACAAATTAGATCTTCAAAGGTTTTTCAGATTTTATTTGCTAGTAGTCCTCTTTCATATTCATCAGGTTTCTTATTAAGCATAGGCTCCAGAGAAGTTTTGAGTTTATAATTCAGGCTTTCTTGAAAGGCTTACCATTGTTTGGAAGATATTTCTTTTAGATCAATCCTTCATATTTTAGATATTATACAATGTTTAATAGTCTTGTTTCTTATAAATAGATTATTATTATGTAGGGTTACCAAAAGTATAGTGTGATCACTTCCAGTAGTTTCTTTAATATCTTGATTATCAAATCATAGGATTGTATATTTTATCAAGCTTTGTGATATTCAGATAAAATCTATTCTGCTACTGCTTGTGGTGTCTTGCCTTATAGGAGTTTTGTCTTTTCTTTTCCATATTACCTGTATATCTAAAAAACCCATTCATCAAGAAAGTTAAATAGAGGAATTTCAGGTTACCATAAGAGTCTAAAACATGCCCTAAATAAGGATACTCTATCCTTTTATGGGTTGTATACTGTATCAGAGTCACCCATTAAAATTGTGTAAAAGCCTTGTCCATGTTTTTCTTTAATATAGCTTATTAGATTATCTTGTACTTTCTTATATCTATGTCTATCTAATGGAATATAAATCTGTATAATACAGATTTTTTTTCTTTGTCAATATATTAATGGTAATTATATAGCCATCTGTCTTCTCAATTGATACTACTTGTTTTTCGAGATCTTTTCTTATTAATAGACTTACTTCTGCACCATATGAGATATCTTTGTTAGTGCTATAGAAGTGTTTATATTCTTTCTAGTTACTGAAAGCTTATTTTGCATTACTATGCATTAGCTTAGTCTTGTACAATCTTTTTACCTCTATACCTTGTTTACTTATGTCTTCTATAAGACTATAGTATGTTGATTAGTTATAGCAATGATACTCTATATATTGTGTGTGCCTATTCTTATTACACTTTTTTCAATATTATTTTTCTCATCTCTGTTGTTACTTTGCTTTTCTTTTTTTTTCTCTTTTTTATTTGAAAAGTTAGTTTTTTCACTTTATAAGAATTTTTCTAAGTCCAAATTATCTAATTGTATACTGTTATACTTTTATTATTGATGTTTATCTTTTTTTGAAGTTTCTATTAAAAATAAACTGGACTCATTTTCTCTTTAATTATCTTGAACAACAGATATACTGTACCTTTTTAGGAGTGATTTGTCCCACTTCTACTATATCTTGTTTGTCTATTAGAAACTGTTCTACCCTCTAATCTAACTATTCTACCATTTAACTTTTTTAAGTTGTTTAAGATATAGTATAGTGGATCTTCTTCATTTTCTATTTCTATATTTGATATATACAGTACTTGTTAAAACTACTGTACTAGCTAGGCCTTGGGTTGCCAATAGGTTCTCTTTTGTTTCCTGTAACTGGGTTCTTAAGTCTTTCGTTATTTCTTTGTCTTCCTCTATCAGTTTGAATTCTATAGAATCTTCTTTAATCTTTTAAAAATGGATCTCTTGAGTATTATCTTCTTGAAAGTTTATGATTCTTACTATAAGAGGAGGAAGAACTGATTGATTCATTGTCAGATAATAAGTCTATAGATGTCTTATTGTCTATTTTAACTTTTCTATCTTGTGCTTTGACTCTTTTTCTTTCAGTATTATAGATCTTTTCATTTTTTGTTACTATATTTTTTACACTCCATAATAAGTATAGCCCTTATAAGAAAATATGTTGTTTACAGGCTTTGTTGATAGCCTCTCTTGATGCAAAGCATATAACTATGAAGTTTTGTTTCTTTAGTATAAAGAGTTTCTTGGGATATAACATGCTTTTGCTTCTATACCATTGAGCACCTTGGCTACCATACTTGAATAGAACTTGTTTATATCTAGTAGTCTTGCAGAGTTTTTGTTTCTTTCTATTAGAATATCATTAATCTCTTTTCTATCAGTTCTTTCTTAAAGAAGATGGTTCTAACAGTTTTTGTTCTTAAGAGAATTATCTATAATATTTCTGGATTGTCTTGAGGTAGCTATGCCACTTAATATAAGCCTTGACCCTTGTTTTTGTTTTGATCTTATGGATATTTCCCACCTTATTATATCTTTTGAGATATTTTTTTATAAGGTGTTGTGAAGTTTTGTGTATTATATCTATTGGTCAACATGTCATATATTCTCTTCCTCTTCTTCTTTTCTTGATTGAAAAATCTTCTTGTTTAATATCTCTATATTTTGTGTTAAGTTGATGCTCATGTTTTTGAGTTGTTATAGACTGAAAGCTTCTTCCTTTCTATTTATCTCTTCTAAACATTTGAGAAGATCTTTTTCTTTCTTCAGATGGAAACTCAACTATTTATTTCTATTGATAAATTTTTTGTGAAGAAGGTTGCACTTGTTTTATGGCAATTTCAATATATTAACCAAGTATGTCTTGGTCTCTTCTTCATTGTCTCTTGAAATATTGGCAGTTATTGCCTCTACTTTTTTTTTTTTAACCCACAATCATGCCACAGTGATGTGTCTTTATTGAAAAATTGAAAATGAATTTACAATATTTTACAGACTTTTACAAAGTGATTAACTCATCTTTATATAAAAGTACTCTAAATCAGATTTTGGAAACAATATTTCACTCCCCTAATAGATTGGTAATAACCTCTATCTACTAGGATCATTGTTAACAGTTTGTTATTATTGATTGCCTGAAAACCAATAAATTGCTAAGTTAAAAGAAGAAAGAAGAAAAATAATTTGGGAAAGGGGACAATTCAAGACCTACCAAAAAAATCTAAAAATAAAACAACCTCTTCTCAAAAGGGATCTGCTTGATTAGAATAGTTTTCTTGTTTTACTTGAACCTCAGAAGAAATTTTCTTTTTCACCACCTGCAGCATCAGGTGAATTAATCCAACTGGTCTTTCATTTAAGTAAGCATCAGATTAGAATATCTCAAGGAAAGTATTTAGACCTCAGCTTTTTTTCATTAAAGCTTTGTCACCACTTGAGAAACTTAGGTAAGAAACAGAAGTTTGCAATCTACATTACTCATCACTTGGTTTTTTGATATCATGAAAGTTTTTATTGAGAGACTTAAGTTTTTTGGGGGTAACTATTTCCAGAATCTTCTTTTAAATTATCAATACATCATCGAAACACGTGAATGTAATCAATAAGAGCTTGTTTATATTACAAAAATTAATATATTTCATATCAACCAATCACTTTTGGTGAGGATTTGTGCTATTAAAAATTCAGGATCAAACTGAGGTAGGCAAAATTCTTCAGAAAACCATGAAAGTAATAGCTTTAAGAGATTCATAAGTGACTGAAAGAGGAAAAAATAAGCCTTTCTATCATTAAAACCTCTATATATCTCTCGCTTCAAAGGTTAAATAGGTCTTCAGATACTTTATAGTCAGTTCTTCTTTTTTTGAAAACTTTTTTGCCATTGGTATCAAAGATGTTATTTGACTTTTCTTGATCACTAAAAGTCAAGTTTTTGAGTGAAGAGGTTTGTAAACAAAAGAGAAAGAATAGAGATGACTCTTGAAATCATACTTAAATTGTTTTAATAAAAGTATTAAGACTTTATTAGTAAAGAAGTATAGAAACTTCTTGCAAACATCTTTTTTGTATAGTCAGAGGATCAGTGAAAAGAGTTGGGACTTTTAGATTATTGATTTATTAATATTTATTTGATAATTGTTAAAATAATTCTTAATATATATACTATATATATTTAATTTTATTAATTAAAACTTCTTTTGTTAATTATCAACAACACAGGTTATCAAATCTTTCAAGACAGATTAAAGCTTGAACGGATTCAAATCGACCTGAGAAAATACTTAAAGGACAGGTTCAGAAAACTGTACATAGAATTAACAAATATTATAACAGAAAATACTCTAAATAATAACTACGTTCTTTTTTTTTTTTTTAATCAATATTAGTACTAGTGAAGTCTTAACACACTAGTGCCCACTAAGGTGGACTGTAGCAAGTCACAAGGTTTCTAGTAATAAAATACTGAGCCATAGTGTTTTTTCCCTTCATAAATGTATAGACTTACAATTAAATTTATATATATAAGCCTGTATTAATAAATAAATAAAAACTCAATGGCAGGGTTTCACCAGGTTAAAAAAAAAAACATCTTTTGCTAATTATTGGACTATATATAAAAAATATTTTTAAAAGTTTTTAAACTTCTTAATTAATAAAATCTTATTATTATCCTTAAAACAACTTGAAAAATATTTTTAAAAACTATTACTACATTTCCTTTTTTGTTTACAAATCTATTTAATCAAAACTTTGATTATTAATAATTAAAAAAAAAATTAAATAAAATATTTAATATTAATAATAAAAAAGTATTTAAAAAGAAAAATTATTTATAAAAACTCTTTTTTATCTTTAAAATAAATTTATAAAGATCTGTTGTAATAAAAGAATTTATTTATTTTTTTCTTTATCAACTATTATATTTTAGAACTTTTACTTTCAATTTTTAGATAAATTTTACTTATTTAAACTTGATTCTAAATTTTTGAATAATATAATATTTATTAAAGATAATTGATTAAAACAAAATATATTAATTTTTGTAATATAAATAAGCTTTTAT
Organism: Acaulospora colombiana; assembly: GCA_910592055.1. Lineage (NCBI taxonomy): Eukaryota > Fungi > Glomeromycota > Glomeromycetes > Diversisporales > Acaulosporaceae > Acaulospora > Acaulospora colombiana. Next base: position 26,366 of record CAJVPT010000476.1, read on the forward strand.
TAATCATAATATTATATTTTAATAATATTAATAATAATTAAAAAAGAAAGGTTTTTTAAAATATACTTATTTAATTAAATAAGTTTTTTAAAAAAATTATTATAATATTAAAAGATATTTTTTTATTAACTAATTTATTCTATACTGCTCTTAATGGCTTTATTAAAAGAAGAATATATTTAGTAACAATTGAAATAAATATTTTTTTATATTGTCTAAGAATTTATAGATCATTAGAAAAAAATAATATAGAGAACTATTTATTTATATAATTTGATTTAAGTTTAACTTGACCAAAATAAAAAAAATATATGACTACCTAATATAAAGAATTTCTTCTAAAAATAAAAAGGGGATTAATAAAATATACTTAATTATATATTATTGATTTCTTTCTATTATTAAATTAGATATTATCTAAGAGTTTTACCTACCAATATACTTGTTATTACATATTAGAGAAACTTAATATATTAAGACTTACACAAGATATATAGTACCAACTAATGCTAAAGATCTTCTGTACTAGTTAAGAATTGATTAGTATTAAAAAAAGAAGATTTAAAAGAAAAAAATAAAAAATGAAAATGAAAAGAGAAAAATTAAAAATATTTATAAGAAAAGAAAAAAAAAAAGTTTCTAACAATAGTTCTTCTATTTAACTTTGTTTCTATATTGCTTTTCACTTAGTATTGATACTTATTGAATTTAATAAGAGATAAAAAAATATGATCCACATGTTTTCAACTATTATGTGTATCTTTATTTATCTCTTTATTAATCAAAGATGGACTAATTTAAATATTTAATCAATTAATCCATCTAAAATTAGATATAATTAAATTTTTGATATAAACTTAAATAGATAAAATCTCTTAAAAAAATTCAAAATTTTTGCTATATGTTAAGAAAAAAGTTACTAATTAAATTAATAAAAAAACTCTTTCTGCTGATCCTCCTTTTTCTTAAAAATTTTCTTTTTTGATAATTTTTGGAAAAAGCAAACCTGGTCAAACACACAAGGAAAAATAACATATTCTTAAACCAAGCTACTAAGCTTTTGCAACACACATACAACAAGCTTTTTAGAAACATTAAGAAAAGAGATATATACTGTTTTACTAATTTTTTTTTACTTCTTTTTCTTAAAATTTTTAGAAAAAAGAAAAGAGACTTGCAAACTGATTCACAATAAAAAAAAAGAGTCAATATCAACTTCACACAGCTTACAGCCAGGTTAGTACAGGTTAACACCTTTCTTAACACTGTAAGGAACTCAGGAAGCAACTAAGTTTACTCGATAAATTAAGTTACTTCAGTCACTCAAAGGCCCAGAAAGATATTAAAGCTCCCCAAGGACAAGGCAGTCTAAATATATATATATATATAAACAATATACCTATTCTCTATCTTGTTATATTAATACAAATACATAAAAGTGGACAAGCAAAACAAGTATATATGTAAAAGCAATAAACAAGACACACATATATATGTACAATTTGTGATCCAAACAAGTTGATCGATAGTCCATACAAACATGACAACAATTTGTAAAATTTGGATAGGATCTCAATATTAACAAATAAATATATCAAAACAACACAACAAGGTTTTTCTGTATTACCTAATCAAAATATAAACAACAACAACTATAGAAAGATTTATTCGTATTTAAAAATAGAACAACTGATAAACACAAACAAGCAATCATATAATCTATTAATAAATCTAAACTAGTGGCAAATATAAATAGGACACAATGTATATTATAGATAGTCAGTAAAAGAGAAGATTATATAGTAAATATGTTAATCAATCTCTTACTAAAACATGGTGAACACTCCACCTTATGGGCTTCACAACAATTGCTAAAACAAAAAAATAATGAATCCAGTGGACCAGTAGTTTTGTTACCAGAAACATTTACTATCCTAGATAGTATTATAGCTAAGATACTAGGAGTAGATATGACAACCTTCCACAAAGAATGAATCCTAACTCAACATATCACATATCTTTGACAACAAGGCAAAAAGATTAAAGACAACCTCCTATAACTCTATATAGAAGATAAGCTTATGGAAATTATCAAGAATTCTAAAAGTCAATATAAATCAGAATAACAATCAATGGAGATTATTGAATAAAAAGATAAAGAATCAACAATAGACAATGAAGCAATAATGATATATGCATAGGAGATTGAAAAACTGGAATTACAAAAACTCTAAGAAACAGTTAAAAAACAATATATTAGTGAATATAGCTCTTATACCATCAGGAATAGAGACATGGCACCACCAATAAATTCTTACTTCATTAAAAAGAAAGGAGAGTATAGATTGATACAATGATGGCCAATATTCCAGAAGAAACAGAAAATGAAATCAAGACATATCTAAGTAATACTCTTAAACTTCCACAAGAAAAAAGAAATCTGTTACAAAAAGAATTTATTAATAGAAATAAGTGGTTAGTTTTCTGGGTACAAAAAAAAGAAGATATCATAAGATATATTAAAGAAGTTAACTAAAAGGAAGACAACTTCACTATTCAAAATATAATACTATTGGCTATATACAAGAAACAAAAGATAGAAAGAAACCTAGATAGAAAAGTTTTTCAAGAATCCAAAATCAAAAAAGACAGTACTATCTGACATGTACTGTATATTTGATAGACGTGGACCAGAAAAACACTAAAAATCTCATAAAAGTACATCTAAAAAGGTATAGAGAAGTCCAAAACATTCATATCTATGAGGTGAATACAAAACTATGGATGAAAGCCTATATCAAATGATGCAAATATCTTAGCCTAAATCCTGAAGAAATTTGGATGATTCTAATTAGTACAGAAATGTCAAGAGCTATATTCTTCAAGTCTGAGCTTAGTAATAATGAAATCAATCAAATATTAATTGAATGAGATGACAACTTAGCAAGAATTCTAGGTACTGATAAAACCTATACTAGTCTAATAGCCTGAGCATTAAACAGTATACAAGCTAAGGTATACTATACACCCAAAAATCCCTATACATTCAAAAAGCATAACTTTACAGTAGTTTGCTTTAAAACAAAAGAAGAAAGAAACAAGGTATTGTGATAAAAATAGCATCTATTACTATTGGATAGTTATTTTTAGTCATGATCTTCATTATATTTCTATTTTTATCTATTTATTTATAATTATTTCTTT
>CAJVPT010000477.1:0-29565 GCA_910592055.1 Acaulospora colombiana
TATATACTTGACTAATCTGCCAAGGCTCTACCTGTTCCATAAAAATTTGTTTTGAAAGAATATATTGTGTTCCAGTTGATTCAGTACTAACTGAAGTGTTTCATGATTTTATTAATTCCTGATACAGTATATGATTTGTATATAGAGATTCTTCTATCTAGTGTTTTTTATTTTTTATTTTTTGTCTTTTTTACTTATGTTTTGATTCATTTTCCTTTGTGAAAAGAGCTGGTGCCTCAGTTGCCATTTGTTTTGAAGGATGGTCAGGAATCTATCTATGATATTTTTGAGAAATTCCTTTTGATTTTCTGCTGTTGTGTATTCCTTTATTATTTTTAAAAGATCTTTTGTTAATGCCCCTCTTGTAATGTTGTTCAGTATTTTTTGAGGCCATATTCTTTATTAAATATATTATATAATGTCAAGCAACAATAAAACTCATAGATTAATATAAATAATATATTACATATTGTAGTATTGTTATATAAACTAATTATATAACTATGACTAGACTATTTTTAGTATAATAAAAACTATTTAATCATGTGATTACTATGTATAACAACCAATAAGGAAGAACATGTAATACTATTTTAATTTTTCCCAAAACAATTTTTGAAAGTAATTTGGTTATTAGACCATTGTATACTCTAACCTATATTCAAGATTTTAAATACTTTGGTGTGATGTCAGTGAATTTCTTCTCCTACCAAAGTTTTCTGATTACTAGACTTGCAAAACCCTCACAAGTGTATGTTAATTGATATATGACTGATATATGGTTTACTTTTTTGCATTAGTTATATCTAGATAAAAATATCTTTTAAGATACTCTTATGTTTAGAATATAATTCATTATCAAGAATTTCCTTATTTGCACAATCTCTAAGGAGATCATCTTTATGATTGATAGATAAGGTTTCACATATGGTATAGTCCTTTATAACTAAACCAAAGGAGTTGTTGATAGGATTGTAGTTTATTACTAAAAAGAAATTACCTGTCATCGATCTACTATTGGGATAGAATAGGTAATTGCCTAGTTTATCTTGTTCTAGTGATCTGATTGCACCAATGACTGAATCTATATTGAGATTATCAATATCGGCACTAATGAGCTTTGTTATGTTGTCTGTAGTAGTAAGATGGGTGACCTTTCTCTTATTTTTTGAAGTTTTGACATTTCAACTTCCATAGCTACCAGTTTGTATATACTATTGAAGTGTCTCTTTCTTGCTAAGTGGCTATTAAAGTCTTTTCCGTAAACTGTATACTTGCACACCTTTGGAGGTGAAGATTGTTTAACTTTTAGTTATTTGTGAGCAGGTAAACCTGGCTTTTTTTCCCCTTGAAGCTGATTTTTTCATGGTTTTCATTTTCTTTTTTTTTTAGAAGAGCCAATGCTTATTTGCTGGGTAGAGGTGGCAATTCATTTAAAGTTACTGAAACAAATAAAGGAGACCCTTCATATTCATTTTATAAAGAACTTCTTGACTTGGGATAACTGTTCAGTTGGTCTCGAGTATTTGAAAACAGTGCCATAGGGAAGACTAATCTCTACAGAAATATTTGTCATAATGTTGATTTATATAAAACTCCACTTCGTTGTTTGCTTTTTGTGAAAATTTCCTTATAAAGAAATTTTGTTTTTGAAAAAGTATTGAACAGAAAAGAGTTTTTTGTATTTATAATAACTTATATATAAATTAATATTATTGTCATATATTATAAATAGTTATATAAGCAGATTAATTCTTATTCTTAATACTATTTTAATAACTATTATTAAGCTTGCTAGTTCTGTTTTAATATGAATAGGACTCATATTGTTATTTATATTTTGATACAAGTATTGTTTACTTGTTTAAATTAGTTATAAAGAATATTTAAATAGCTTGTTAATATTGTGATTGTTAATATTACTAATATAAAACTTAATTGTGCTATTTTAGTAGATTTTAATTAAATATATTTTGAAAACTGATTCTTATATTGCATATATTTATACTATTTATTTTTTTATTTAAGAACTGGCTTATTCTATATCTTTTCCAATGCTTTATTAAAAAAAGAACATATTTAGAAACAATCAGTATTAATATTTTCCCATACTATCTAAAAATTTATAAATTACTGGAGAGAAATAGAACAAGAAGTAATTTATTTTTATGACTTGATCTATGTCTAATCTAATCAGGATAAGAAAAATATATGACTGTTTAGTATAAATACTTCTCTTTTGAAAACAAAGCTGGAGATAAATAAGATACACAAGTTGTGAATTGTTGACCCAGCCTCATAATTAAGAATCAATATTATCTAAAATTAAAGATGGGTCTAAAAGGGAAGGCAAGGACAAAAGTCAAATGTCCCTCACTAAAATTTTTAAATTAATAACTATAAAAAAACTACCTATAATTGTTCTCTATTATTCAAATTATTGATTTATAGCATTTCCTGACTTTTGTCCCTATTAAAGTGAAGAGCTATGAATTTTGTTCCTCAAAAAAGAACATAAGTGATCTGCAAAATTTTATATACTAAATACTTTAGGGACCCATCATTATCTAGAATATACTAATGTACTTACTAATAGGACCTAACATGTCAGGACTTGCCCAAGATTTTCAATACCTTTCAATATTAAGGGTTTCTTGTACTAGTTTTGTGACTAGTCAGTGTTAAAAAAAAAATTAAAACAAAGGGGAAAGTTGAAAATATTTACAAGAAAAGAAAGCAGAAAAAGGAATAAAGAAATATCTAATAACAGCTCTTCCATTCAACTTTACCTCTAAAAGTACTCATTCCATGGCCTTGACACTTTAGGGGTTGATGAGAAAGAGGAAATCACAGTCCATATGATATTTATCCACCTGTACAACTATCTAGTAATCTAAAGTTCTTATAGAACTTAGGAAATATATTTATGTCTTATGTCATGTATACCCTTGTTTATATTTCTGCTAACCATGAAGCAACCAATCCCAGATTTTAGCCAATCAATTCATTCAGAATATGATATAACAAAAAATTCAGGATCAAGCTAGGATAGGCAAAATTCTTCAAAAAAATTAAGAAAACTGTTATATGCTAAGAGAGAAGCCATTTTTGTCTATGGTATTGATATTAGCTTAGCCAAACAGCATGTAATTATTGACTCAAACTTCTTTTTGGACTCTGGAACCTCCATAGGAAAGAGAGGAATGGTACTTTTTCATCTGGTTTTTTATTTCTAAAAAAGCTTTCTTTTTATTAATAGTTAAGTAAAGAGTTTTTAAAAAAGAAAGGTAAACAAGAAGAGTAAAGTATGATTATTGCTAAGTAAAACAGATGTTTTTAGGAAAAGTTTTGAAGTTTTATTACTCTTAAAACATAAAGTTTTGGAGAAACACTTCTTTGGAAATAGTAATCAGAAATCTATATGAAAAAGTTATTGATATATATTTATACTATCTATTAATGCTATATATATAAAAGAGATCTCTTATCTTCTGTTGAAAAATTTTTTGAATGGGATAATTTATATTGGTTTTTACTTGAGAATAACGATCTAAAGCTTAGATCAAAAATCATTAGTGAATAGAATATTAAGAATAATATAAAGAATTTATCTTGACTAGCAATGTTTCTGGATCAAAATCTGATCAAGAATATCTAGCAAATTATAAAATTACAAATAACTAAAAAAAAAATAAATCAATTAGTGATTTAATGAGAGAAATAAAAAAAGAATGAAATATTCTTTCAAATGACCTTGCCTTAAATTTGATTAACAGTATGGATAGATGAATTTTATATTTAATTGAATTGGGGGACTATACTTTATATTGATAATTAGGGTTTGACCTGATATTTATAAAAAAAAAAATTAAAATAAACTTTTTTATTTTTAATTAATTTAACTATGTACAAGTTACTTATAAGTATAACTGTACTATTTGTTTGTTCTATTTTTTATGAAGTGAACAACTAATAGATATATATAGAAGTCTTTAGCTATCAACTATTTTAAAATGTTTAATACAATATTGTCTTGTATTGAATTGTCTTTTTGTTTTGTGTTATTGTAGCAAGATTATATTTCTTGTATTTGATATTGTCACTTTCTTTTATGCAATTGCTTAAAAAGAAAATTTTGAGGATCTGAAGATTTTTAGAAAAGAGTTTATATCCTAGAAATTACAAATAAACTATTTTTTTTTATTAAACTGGCAAAGCCCTGCCATTGAGTTTTTATTTATTCATTAATACAGGCTTATATACACAAATTTAATTGTGAGTCTATACATTTATGAAAAGGAAAAAACACTATGACTCAGTATTCTATTACTAGAAACCCTGTGAATTGCTGCAGTTTATCTTGGTGGATGCTAGCGTGTTAAGACTCCACTAGCACTAATATTAATTAAGAAGAAAAAGAAAGAAAAATAGCTATTGTTTAGGGTATTCTCAGTTATGATATTTGTTAATTCTATATATAGTTTCCCAAACCTGTCCTTGAGATGTTTCCCAAGATCTATTTGACCCTTTTTGGGCTTTGAATCTGACTCAAAGAATTTGATGGCCTGTGTTATTGATGAGTCTGGACTCTGTGATGTGTTCTGTCACTTGGCCATATTATATTTGGTCTGTCCCTTCTTGCACTTGAGTTTTTTTCCCTATGTTTTGACTTTTTTCCCAATTGATTATGATATTACATCTAAATTTTCATGCTTTTTGCTTAGCTTGCCAGAATTTATGTGATGCTCCTCTAATTGCATCTAGTGCTTTGATTCTATCTTTTGTTATAGATTCTGCTACTTGAATCATGCCATGTATTATGACTCCCCTAACTATATCTTTTCATTCCACTTGATGCTATGCTTGGATGTTTTCCTTGTACTCCTGTGTTATTAATGTTCTTTTCTATTTGTTTTGAGTCAGTTCTATCTGTTTTCTTCCACTCTTGCTGCACTTTCTTCTGTCAGGACTTGAGTATACTTTTCCTGGAGTCTTGTTTGTATTATACCATATTGGAAGAAGTAATTGTTTGTTTCTTTGTGCTGTTTGCAAATTTTGTCCACAAGCTTACCTTGTAATTTTTATTAATTGAAACTGTTGTGTTATTACAAGTGAGTAGTTATACATATATGTTATAGTAAATAATATCTATATGAATAGCTATATATATATTTAAACTAATGGTATATATAACCACTATTAGCCCAATTATAAACTGGAAGTCCACACGATTCCTTCTTAATTATTCCTAGAACAATTTTTTAAAAGTATTCTAGTTATCAGACTGTTAAATTCAGTATCCTGGATTCCAGTTTTTGATTCTTTGGAATGGTCCATGGATTTCTCCTTCCACCAAGACCTCCCGATAGTCAAGTCTGTGAAATGCAGTACAGCCATATATATAAGGACTGGGACTGACTTTTTTCAAAAGAGTCCTTTTTGTATACGAGTTCTTGTATTAAGCCATTTCTGTCCCTGAACGAGTCTTGTTTTGGTCCTGAGAGGCATGCTACCAGTTTGGAGATCTACTCTTCTTGCTACCATTTCTAGTAGTGCAGTTGTGTCAGTGATAATTTTATCTGATTCGGATTATAACTTGATCACAATCTAGATATAGACCAGATACTATATCTTAGAAACATCAGTTAGTTTATGGTTACATCAATGAATGGATTCAATTTCTCGATCAGTTTTTATATTGTGGTGGAATTGAAACCAGATCTTGTGATCTAACCTATAGAATGTTAATTACTGTACTATCGATTCATAAGTCTACAAATAAACTATTTAATATATAATAAAATAATATATTATATAATAATTTAGACTAATAAAATAAATACAAATAGTGGATCTGTGGGTCAATAGCACAGTGGTAGTGCTCCCAGGTCACAATCACAAGGTCCAAAGTTCAATACCACATGGGGGCCAAGTGAAATACCGCATCACAATAAATGTAGTACTCTATTGAGTAACAGTAAAATGTTATTGAATGTAGACCTGATTATCTTACTGATAGCCAAAATGGAAGAATCTGTCACCACACAGTATCACCAGTAGCTGATTTTATTGGATCAGGCCAGTTTACAAGTGTTGTGAGACAATTAGTATCTTATCAGTACCCTGATAAGGTGGAGGAAGATGGGGCTAATCTCGCAGTCAACTAAAATGAAGATTAGATTGGTGCCAAGTACCTTAATGATCTTACCAATTGCAATAAGTTATTAAGTTAGAAAGGTTTGAAGTTCTGAAGAGAGTAAAAATTGTACTGGTGGAATGCTTAAAAGTATGATCAAACTTACCTGCGATGAACCATCAGAAGACCTTGGTGGGAGGAGGAATTTACGGATCATGCCAAAGTCCCAAATCTAGGGACAGGTTAGAAAATATACAATAACTAGATTACTCTATAAAATTGTTCTAAGAAAAATTAAGAGAACGTCGTATGGTTTCCCTTAATGGGTTAGTTAGTATATATAATATGTAATACATTTACATTTATAAAATTATCATATGTACAACATTATTTCTAAGTAAATAAAAACCACAGAACAGATCCAACTGACCGATAAAGTGCCTCTGTTATACACACTTGACCTTGCTATGCAGACACTGTCTCAACTATCAGAAGGCCTTGGTGGGAGGGAAAACTCATGGATCACTTCGAAGGATCAAAATACCAGGTCCAGGATAAAGAAAATTTGATAACCTGATAACCAGCCTGCTCTTATAACCCAAAAAGGTACTGGGAACAATCAAGAAAGAATTGTATGGCTTTCTGATAAGGTAGTATTTATACATATAGCATAGTCTATATAACTAGCTAAATATAGATAGATGTTAAGAATAGTTGATGTATATAGTACTTATTTAGTATACACAGTGTATAACAGAGTAATATATACCTGGGGGAAAAGGGATATATGAATATATGTACTGTTACTGAGTAAACTCTAGATCAGGTTGAATGTAAAATTAAAATTTGCTAAATAAAAGTCATAGGCACAAATAACCATCCTAAAGAATCCCCCTTCCTGTTCAGCAAGAGTAGTTTACTCCTATATATAGTTGGAACCTGGCTGGAGAGTAATTTTACCAAAGGAACATGGAAGAGTTTCTCACAGTATTGAGGCAACCTTAGGTAAAGTTAAATTGAGTGGCACCAGTACTTGACTTGGAATTAATAACACTATCTGAAATGACCAACAAGCTGAAATATAAATATTACTAGAAGTTATTACAAGATAACATGGAGTACCACATCAATACTACTACTCTGAGTACATTAATAATAAGCATATTCAATAGAAATATTAGATAGTATAGACTCAAGTGAAAGTTTCTTCCCCTTGTATGAGTTGCACAGTAACTTATCTATTGGCTCAAGTTTCTTTTTTGAACTCACAAATAGTGGTGTTGTATTTGAAAACTAAGGAACACACGACATCATTTACACATCTTCTCTCCACACTGCTAACTTAATCTTTGAACATATTCTCATTACTATTAACTATTTTTAGGGGGCTTTTCATAGTTAATTAGTTTATTGGAACCCACTTTGTATATAGGATCATAGATTTAAACATATCCCCCCGTTCTTTGTTTTTTTTACCTTTTTTGAAAATGAAACAACAGTGGCACTTCGAGTATGCTAGCCTCTTGAAATTGTATCTGGCAGACAGCAGGGATTCTTATTAATGTATTTTGTTGTCAAATGATAGATAGGTTTAAATTTTATCTAAAGTATAGTCTCTTTGAATGAATGTACTTGTCTATTAAACTTCAATAAAATAGTCTGCCCTGTTTATTAAAAAAAAAAAAAATAAATAAATAAATACAAATAGTAATATTTTTGACTTTTTCTTTTTTTTACAAGAAAACAACAACTAATTATATCTAATTTATAAGAATAAAATAAATCAATATTAACTTTATAAAGTTTATAACTAGAATAGTATAAATTAATACCTTTCTTAATATTATAAAAAATTTTAAAAGAAATAAACTAATTCAATAAATCAAGAAAATTTTAAATTTTTTAAAATTAAAAAAAAAATTAAAGCTTCTTAAAATTTAAACAATCTAATATAAGATCCAATTCTATAATATTAAAATATTATATCAAAGTAGTATATATATCAAAATTTATTATCAAAATAAGTTTAATAAAAATTTATTACAATAATTTAACAAAGTAACAAATTTGATAAAATACATAATTACAATAAATAAATAAGATATAATTAACAATAATAAAGAATTAAGTATTTTCAATAACTGATATAAACAAATAATTAATATTTTTTTTTTAAAAAATCCATAGTTAGATAGTACAGTATATTTATTAATAATTTTAAAAAACTGATTGGAATATATAAAACAATTGCATAATATTTAAACTAAATTTTGTATTGATTTACTTATTAACAACTTTCAATTCTCAAAAAAGCTTCAACCTCTAAGAGCAACTATGGAAACAATATTTTATACTATAGTAAATTTTAAGTGAATATCTTTTTAAATTATCCATTATTGCTAATAGGTTGTTATTACTTATTATCCTTTAAAAAACTGATTTTATAAAATTACAAAGGGGAAAATAAAAAATAAAAGGAAAAGTAAATATCTAAAATGTGCAAGTGTACTATATGAAAATAAAATAAAAAAAAAATAAAAGTGTTTTATATTCTTTAAAAAACTTCTGCTAAAAATCTCTTCTTATTAGGAATCAATTCTTTTGAAATATCCTTATTCTTTCTAATTATTTGAAAAACTTATTTATTTGTGATCTTGATTATTTTCTTATAACTATCTGAGATACTTATTACCTACTTAGATCTAATGTTCTACTCAATGTATTCTTTCTTTTAACCTTGATTTTGTATTCACTTATATAGAACTAAATGGCTAATAATAAACTCCAAATTTTTATGTAACTTTTCAGTTATATTGTATAACTTTTAATATCTTTTAGTAGCCATATCTAGTTAAAGAAATTTTACTGATAAATATTTTTCATTATCCAAAAAATCAGATTCCTTAACAATTTTTTTATCTTGTAATGATAAAAGGGTTTAATAAATACTGGTAATCCTTCTTGATTATAATATTATCATATAAAATTTAGGAAAATATATTCTCAATCCTAGAAAAAGACAGTATTTTACATTTTTTTGCTTTTCAGCTTAACAGCCTAACTGTGATAAGGAAATAATCTCCTTTGCATACTTTATCTGATCAGGATAATAAGAAATTGAAGATCCCAGCTTGAATAAATAATCATCTTTTCATCACCTACGAAATTTAATGTTCATTATAATAGTTCTATAATTTCTTTGCTTTGATTATACTGTATATTATTTAAAGAAATGAAGAAGTTTGTATCCTTAATTTCTTTTTTCTTTATCAATAATGTTATCAGAACATGTAAGTATGGCCAATAAAATCTAATTATATTTTATTATTAATATGTTTTATATCAACCAACCAGAAGCCAGGTGCTTTTGTGCTATCAGAAATTTCAAATCAAGCTGGGGTAGTAAAATTTTTCAAAAAAACTATAAAAAACTATAGATACTTTAAGAAAGCAAGAGACAATATGTGAGAAGATAAATAATAAGCCATTCTTATTTAGAAAATCTTTATCTTCATGTCATTTTCAACTCTGATAGATGAAGTTGATTCTTTACTTCCTAGAACTTTCTTGCCTTTAATAGAAAAAAAGTATGCTTAAGTTTGTTTAGACTATCAGAAGCTCAAGTTTTTATTCAAAGAAATTTGTAAACAAGTAAAGAGAAGTAATAATGATTTTTAAAAATAAACTTCAAGTTGTTTAAGGAAAATGGAAAGACTTTATTAGTCAAGAAATATAAAAACTTTTTATGAACATCTTTTCTGTATGTAGTCAAAGAATTGATGAAAAGAATTATTTATTTTTTAAATAAATAATTAATATTAATAAATAAAAATAAAAAAACTCTTTTTCATAGATTCTTAATCACTATTTTCAAAGAAGTATTTTTCAAAACTTTATATTTTAAAAGTAATAAAACTTTACAACTTTTTTTAAAAATATCTGCTTTATTTAGCAGTAGTCATATTCTATTCTTCTTGTTTACTTTTCCTTTTCAAAAACCTTCTATCTAAGAAGTTAATGGCAAAAAAGCTTTTTTAGAAAAAAGAAACCAGATGAAAAAATACTTTCCTTCTCTTTCTTATAGAGATCTCAAAGTTTAAGAAGAAGTATAGGCCAATAACTTTATTAGCTTAAGAAACTGACATCATTGCTACAAACAGAAATAGCTTCTTTATTAATATATAGTAGTTTTTTCTTGCTTTTTTTAAAGAATTTTTTCTACCTAGCTTGACCCTAAATTTTTTGTTACACTTAATTTTGAATAGATTAATTGGCTGAAGATTGAGATTGGTTATTTTATAGTTAGCAGAAATGTAAATAAGAATATACATGACATGTAATATAAATATATTTTCCAAGCTTTATAAGAACATTAAATCCATTATAAGTTATATAGCTATCATACAAATGAATAAACATTATATAAACTATGATCTCTTTTTTTTTACTACATTCTAAAAATTTCATGACTATAAAATAAGTATCTCTCCTACTGAAATAGGACTTCAAAAACTTACTCTACTCATGAAAGGCATGACCATTTCTCTATTCGAGAATCACTTCAGGGTTTTTCTATTCTAATTTAAATGGTTTTTTCACCTTTATATAATACATAATACTATCAAACTCAAACTCATTCTTTGAATACACTTGGTATTGATGATAAGGCATAATTACTATAATCATAAAAAAAGTATACTTCTCCTTTTAAGAAACTAGTAAGCCAATTATGGCAAGTCAATTGAGAGAGATTTGGAAGGATTGAAAATTTAAATAAGAAGTATCTAGTTTTTTTTAATTAGTAGTAATAGTAGAATTTTAATTAATTAAATATCTTTAAATAACAAGCCACCCAATAAATCTATTAATCTATTAAAGGTTGAATTTTATACAGTTTAGTAATATAAATAATATGATCTTTGAGTCAATAGCACAGTAGTAATACTCCCAGGTTACAATCACAAGGTCTGTAATTCAATACTACTTAAGGATCAAAATCATAAATTATCATTCTGATCAGGTTTATTGGTTATGCTGTGAAAGTTATACTCAATCATTTAGAACAAGCTTTAATCAGATTAGACCACATAAAGATGGAACTTCTGGCCTTCTATCAATTAGGAACTAAAATCTATAGTTGTAGTACCAGAAGGATTGTATGAAAAAAGGCTTCTGATTTAGTCTACTATAAACACTTCAAAGATCCTCTCCCTTGGTAGTCTTTAGGACCCCTGCTCTTCTAGCTCAGGATATTTCAATATGATACTTTGCTTAAATGAAAACCAATCAAATAGAACTGATATGATGTCATATATAATGATAAAAAAGATAAAATGCTTCCTTTCAAGATCTGAGCAAACAATATTTGGAAGTATTGGAGAATAAACTAAATTCTATTAGATACATACTATATAGACTAGTTTAGTGAATATAATATAAAATTTATAAAAGCTCAATATTAAATTATTTTGTTTTACTATTGATGACTATGTATTAATCATCTGCCCCTAGCTGGGTTTGCTTTATTCACAGAGTGGTTAGTAGATCTACCTAGAATAAACTATAATAGATTATTATTAATCTGCATATATATAAAAATAATATAGTCTGTATGAGATAATTGATATCATACCTAGAATTTCATAATCCAAAATGTTAGGTTAATTCTTAATAAAAGTGCTTGTATCTAATACCAGTTACAGTTTTTAAAAAAAAAAAAGTAACATAAAATTTTTTTTTTAAATACTAGCACATCCTTATATTGAGGTAAGCAAGATTTATTTGAATAAACAGGAGATCTAGAGACAGCCGAAATAAATAACTATCTATATTGTCTAAGAATTTACAGATCAATAAATAGTATAAAGAGTTACCTATTTACATTTCACCCAACTAGGATAAAATAGTTACATGACTATCTAGTATAGATATCTACTTACAAAAACAAATCATGAAAATATAAGAAGTATATAAATACATGCCATGTCAATTTTCTATTCTATATATCAACACTCCCTAGAGTATGACTATCAGCTGATCTATCAAGCAGCTTATTGCTATTTCAAAAAGAGGGACTAATGTGTCAAGAATTTACCCGAGATACCCAACACCACTGATGTTGAGGACTATTCATATGAAACCTTAACTTCACTAGCACTTAACAAAAATTTTTAAAAAGAAAAAAGGAGTTGTGTTCAAGTCAAATCTTGTTCAAAGGAATATAATATTATTTAGCTAGTCATTATAAGTGGTTTCAATGAGCAAATAGGAATATCAAAACCTTTAAAAAGATACTAACCCTAAGTATGATAGTTGTGTTTGCTAAAGAAGGGATGAGGAAATTAGGATTGTTATCTATTTATAGTATACCAATCCAGCCTTGTTCTTTTTGTGTAGTTAGTGATGTCATAGTTTTTGTACCCTATATCTACCTGTGTAACTGGCACTCAACTTATGATGGATCCCAGGTTCTTATAGGTACTGAGGAAATACATTTAGACATATAAGGTAACCAATAGAAGTTTGTTTACATTTTTTTACTGATATGTTTTCTGTTGGCCAATCACTGCATAAGAAACTTTGTACTACTCAAGAATTCACGATTAAATTGAGATAAGTAAAATTCCTCAGAAAAATTAAGAAAGAACACTCTTAGAGCCAAAGCATGACAAAAGAGTAGATAGTTGCCTTCAAGATAAGTCTCATATAATTAGAAAAGCTCTATATTGTCTCTCTAATAGATGAATAGATAGTAGCACTACAGTTTTTCTTTCTTTTAAAACTTTTTTACTATTGGTAAGAAAAGTGTTTTATGGCTTTAATCACTAAAAGTCATGTTTTTGTCTAAAGAAGATTATTTACAAGAGAAAAATGAAGGTGAGTATGACTTTTGAAGTATTACTTCAAGTTGGTTTAAGGAAAGTGTTAAGAATTTGTTAATCAAGAAGTATAAAAACTTCTTGTAAACATCTTTTTGAGTGTGATCAGAAAATCAGTGGAAAGAGTTCAAAAAAAAAAAAGTAATATAAATAATATATAGCTTTATATAATAACCTTTGTAATCTCTGAAAAAAAAAAACTCTTTCCCAAAAAATCTCAAAATCGGAAAAAATTTCCTTTTTTGGTAATTATCAAAGTAAACCAAAACTCGTCCCCATTCTTCAAAGAATAGCTCATAAAAATGTTCCTTAGATACTGCTCCAGACTTGAAGGAAGACAAACAACACCGGAATGCAACATAACGAACATGTCCAGAAACAATGGCAAAACCCTCAAACCGAAAGTTACAACACCAGGCTTACAAATTAGGCACACCCCTCTCAGCCCTAGACTCCTGGCCAAGAAAATTTTCGACAAAAAGAAGAACAAAGCTATCAAACCAGAACCTACAAAGGAAAGAAAAGAAGGTGACTCCCAAAGGACTGAAGCAACCGTGACTCCGTTAGACTCCAGACCACCTTCTCCAACAAGAGAAATGTCCATTGAAAGTGCAGAACAGGCCCATATTGATAGACTGCAACTTCATAGTAATATCACTGATTACACAAACTTTAATTATGAAAACCCAACAGATCAAAAAAGCAGAACTCTCTCTTCCTCTCCCACAAACAGACAAACATATGTCAAAACGCTTAGACCAGGAAAGGCCTTCATCGATCCGGAACTTGTTTCAGGAGAAACACCTGAAGAAAAATTTCTTTTCATCAGACAAAAAATGATACGCCTCAACTCCCTAAAACACATATGATATGAATGTTCAACCGGTTACCCACAGGTAGTGACGGTGTTCGACAATCAAGATGAGGCACAGACAGCATGTGAGATCAACCTTACTGAGAATGAGAATGCCAAACTTAGAAAGATCGCCCCATTGGGATCCCAAGAAAGTAACTCACACATGATTAGAGTTTGGGACGTTCACCAACATTTCACCAAAACTGACCTAGCGGAATTCTTCGACAATCAAATCGGAATCGATTATATCACCCTGCAAAGATCGGGCCCAGGCCAAACAGCATGTATAACCTTTTCCAACATATCGGACTACATAGAAATCACTAAGGAATGATTGATCAGCAAAGGGTATTACTTATGCAGAACTTTTCTATACTATAGAATACATGAGACCAAACAAGAAAGAGAGCGTTTCAGTACAACACTCACAATGTTATCACCAGACTCCACAGCGGCAGACCTGGTAATAACCATCACCAGTATCAAAGCAAAATCATGCTATATGCCAAGAGATGACAAAAACAAGGCCAAGAGATTCGCAGTGTTCACTTTTGAAACACAAGCAGACTTACAAGCAGCAATATCCACAGTCCCCACTTTAAAAGATTACCAGACAAAATGGGTAGACAGAGAAACCAAACTCTGCTACTATTGCAGCTCATTGTCACACAATCCTCATCTCTGTCCTGACAAATCAGAGTTTCTCCCCCAAAGATAGTACATTAACAGGGCCAATAATCTGAGACTCTCCCCATTTTACAACTATAGGATGACAAGCTTATCCAAGAATGAAAGATCATATAGACAAAACAACTATCCTAAGAGTTATGCAAACGTTCTCAAGAATGGACAACAAACAAGAAGAGAAATTCAAAGCAATGACATCTGGAACATAATCAATAAGTTACAAGAAGAAGTCTATAAACTGAAGAAGATATTCAAAGCACTAGATAACAGAGTAGAAGCTCTCGAGGAAGAATGCATCAACAGGTACCCAGAAACAGTTGATGAATTAATGGAAGACATGGAAGAGCAATCAACAATAGAAAGTAATGAACAAACACCCCCCTCAACATCTCAGCTACAAGATATTCATATGTCACAGGAAGCATATCAACAACAACTCAACAAAATGAGCACTACTATGGAAGAAGCTATAAACCTTTTTAAACTCACTCAACAAATAGAAACATTCTCACCTATCACTTCTCAATAATAATGACAGCACAAAAAGAAGAATCATTCTCATATAGAAGGAGGACCATTACAAAGAAAAAATCATCACCATCTTCAACAATTCCACCTAATCTAACAAACATATCAACTGCTCCCAACACAAACTACAACACATGGAAAATTATCACTTTAAATGTAAGAGGTATCAACAAAGAAAGCAACCAAATTTCTCTCTTGAATTATGCACAAGAAGAAAATTATGACTTCATTAGTATTACAGAAACCTGGCTTACACATAATCACAAATGGACGAATTTAGATAACAAATATAAGATTTGGACAACTCGAGACCCCAACCAACAGTATGGCTCAGGAGTAGGAATACTAGTAAAGCAACACTGGGCCACGCACATATATCACTCTAATTCTTAGAAGAACAGGGGTATCTTCATCGACTTTACATTCAAAGGGAAGATCAAATACAGAATAATATCAATCTACAGCTTAACTAACCCAACAAAACGAATGATAAACAGGCTCTTAATTCATGGCTAAGTCAGGTTATCTGAGAAGCATCAAACAGAAACATGTTTATCATAGTCTTGGAAGACCTAAACAAAGTAAAAGACCAAAGGATGGATAGCACGACAATTAAAAAGAAACCCAGAAAAAATAAAAAGGAAATTATAGATACACTCATCACCTACAACTTCACAGACACCTTCAGATGCTTAAATCCATTCACAAAAAGTTTCACATACACAAGAAGCGCAAAAGAATATGGCAGCAGAATAAACTACATATGGGTATCAGATTCACTGTTACATTATATTATTGATGCTACACATATGCCCATGACCTCAGTGATCCAAACAGATCACAAAATGGTATCACTTATTATGAGCATACCACTCGACTCATGGAACAAAATCGCAAATAGAAAAAATCAAAGAAATAACATTATAGATTACAAAAACTCAATAGCAGCTCACTGGACCAAATTCAGAGAGTCAGTAGAAACACAAGCGGTAGTAATAGTTAAGAACAAAACACGAAATGTGCAAGACATCTGGAATAAATTGAAAAACCTGCTCCTGACTACAAGTAAAAAGCACTTAAAGAAGAAGAAAAGTAGTAGAAACATCACCACAATTAACATGTCAAAATACAAGAAAGTGATGAACCAATCGCTGCTCTTAGGCAAACTATACAGAACATACAAAAAGTACCTTCAAGGGAATATAACAGATGGTGGAACGGATGAGAAAATAGCAAACCTGATAAAAACTATTAACAAAAATACAATAAGAATAAAGAAACCCCCAGCAAATGAAGACAATCAACAAGACCTCAGACTGAAAAAGTACCAGTGGCTCAAGGAGCTTCAAAATATTTGGAAGGAAGAATTATGCACAGCACAGGCCATTATTAAGGTGGAAAAAACAAAAGCGATTGCCACCCAAATAGAGAAACGCTTTCAACATCTCCAAGACCAGCCTAAGAAAATGATTAATAGCATACTGGACAGACCTGCGAGAAAAATTGATACTACAAGGCTTGTCGAACGAAAAGAGACTGATGAAATAAAAATAATCACAGACCCCAGTCAAATCAAAATCAAAATCAGAAAACACTTCCAGCAATGGACAAGACCACGCAACACATTAAATATCCAAGATTTTCCAAATTGGTGTAAGAGATATAGCCCTATAAAAAGTATCAGACCAGAATGGTACTAACAATGCACAAACCCAATAGATATCCAGGAGATCCAGGAAACGATCAGAACAAAAAATACCCACAGTGCCCCGGGACCCACAAAGATCCTATACATAATGCTCAAGAACCTCGGTCCTGTAGGGCAACAGCTCCTCAAGAAGCTTTTTAACTTAATCCTGAAAACAGGCGAGATACCAACTGAATGAAAACAAGGGGAAGTGTACCCAATCCCAAAACCAAAGAAATGAATGGGGGACATTAACATAACAAGACCAATCACACTACTGGAAATAACAAGGAAAGTATTTATGGCAATTATAAACAACCGCCTGGCAGAGACCCTAAACAGACATCATATCACATCTCAGAACAACTGGACAGGTCTTCTTGGAGATAGCACGCAACAACCTATCCACATAATGAATAACATCTTAGAAGAAGCCAGGGAACTAGGAAAAGAAGCATGAATCTTTAGTCAAGATATTAATAAAGCATATGATTCAATCAATAAGAACATGTTGATACTCGCAATGCGACGAATTAGAATCCCCGAATAGATTATCAACATTATCAAAAACACAATTACAAACAGGTCCAATAGAGTTAGTACAGCACACAACCCAACAGACAACTATCCAATACACGATGAAATCGATCAGGATGATACTATCTCCCCATTATTATGAAGAATTTTTTACGATCTGCTGCTACAGGAAATAGAGGAAAAGAGAAAAGGATATGAAATGAAAGTAACATGAATCACATACCTTCCAACAACACCTAGTAACAATACAACATCTAAATTAACAAAATCACAAATGGTGACAGCCACAGCATATATGGACGACACAACTTGGTATGCTCCAGACAGAAATAGCCTACAAGACATCCTCGACACAGCTTCGGAATTCCTGAAAATTAATGACATACAAGCCAACGGAAGTAAATCATCACTAATTTGCATCAATGCAAGTAAAATGGACTGTAACAAAGGAGTAATCCTGGAAAGAACCAATGTGACACCTCTCAAAAAAGATGAAACAACATGTATCCTAGGAGTATGGATCTAGGAGGATGGAAAAAAGAGGCACCAGAAACAACTGATAGTAGAGAAAGTCTCAAAATATACAAATATCATGTGTTGGAAGAAAATATCAGATAAACAATGTTGTTACATAATCAATCACGTACTATTCCTAGCACTGGAATACTTACTCAATGACATGATTCTAACCGAAACTGAATGCAACAAAATAAGTAGCAGAATTAACAAAGTCTTTAAGCACAAAGCAAACCTCTCATCCACCACATCTAACACAATAATACATGCTGACTTCGGCTACAAACTCTTCAATCTCTGGGACAGACAACTACTTCACTACAGCACAAACTGGATCAATAGAATGAACAACCATAATACCTGCAGCACAACAACTTTGATCAGACTTCAACAACTCCAGAACAAATATTGGTCCTACACATCAATACTGGAAGACAAGTTTCCCTTCTGGATAAAGAAAAGAGAAAGTCTAACAAATGATATTCTCAATATACTAAAGTTACATGGGGTCACTTTCATGAATACAAGTCACATAGCAATAGGTAGTCCATCAACGGGTGGCAGAACACCGATCAGAGAAATCACCTCTGAAGAATGGTACAATCAAAACAAAAACTCTCTTAGAAAATGAGAAATCCTCTTCAAAGAACAGCTCATTAATGACACTCTCACAAGACCTCTCACATAGCAACAACTAAGAACAAAAAAAGGATGACAAGGAAGAACTTCCAAATGGTTCCAAGATCTCAGACATGTCATCTGCAAGGATCCCGATGTGAATTCATATAACAATCTTGAAGAATCTTCATACAGCAACACTAACAACACTTTCCAGAGTAATACACCAGTTCTCCCAGCCCAGAATCAATCATCAATCAAGTGGTTAGCAACTAAAAGTGACAATGAGGTATTAATAATGAAGAAAAAAAGACAGCTAGATAATAACAACATTATTGCGAATCATATGATATCAGACCCATCATTATTGCCACTCTACAAATGTCAAGGATGTCACAGAAACAACCAACAAATAAGAGGAAAATATCAAGACCAAAAACAGTGCATTGCTGAACTACTCTTGGCCAGAGCAGTCAATATCCATGTAGACAGCAGCACAGTATCAGCAACACTCTGTAATAGAGCTAGAACAACAATTCAGGAAATAGCCAACAGACTACGCTCCATCCTCAAGGAATCAGGAAGCCATTGGATAAAATCGATACAATAAATTCCCTATCACATACTAGTTCTAACACCATACTGATAATCCATCTTGATCCCCAATTAAATACAAATGCAATAATTCACAAATACTTATCAGAAAATCAAACAATCCTTAATAACTTAACATGAATCGCAACTACAATTAGAGATCAGGACAACCTGAACATTTACACAGACAGATCTTTCTCTAGACACCCAGAAAAAAGCAGAATGGGACTAGGATGGGTGGTATACTCAATATTAGGAACAAAACTGGCAGAATTCCAAACAGAAACACAAGATACACCATCTTCAATCCGAGCAGAACTGATAGCAATCTTGTCCACCATATGCACTATTGACACAAATAAATCGGTTACCATCCTCACAGATAGTCAAACAGCAATCAATGTCCTAAACACAAAGTATATAAAGAAAAAAACCAACCATCACGCAAACAAAATACTAATCCACACTATCAAGGACATAATCACAAGTAAAAACCTGAAAGTAACCTGGGTCAAAGTTAAAGGCCACTCCAGAATCGAAGGCAATGAGAAAGCAGACAAGCTGGTATCCACCGGCTTAATGGACAAGCACAAAATCGAAGCAAATGCACTGACAACCACCGCAAATAGAATCATAACAAGATGGGACCAGAAACACTATGATATGTCAACGAAAAGCTTGGTTAAAAACATAATCAAAAATAAGTGGGCCAGCAAGTGAAGAACTCTGTGCAGAAATCAAGACTGGCTGAACAAAGAAAAGGCAAAGAAAATCCATTGGCCACTAACTTTCAAATCACTAATGCCATCACCGATTACATCAACAACTACCAACTTCCAAGACCATTCTACCTGGTCATTCAGAGTGAAAACATTCTTAGGGGAGCTCCCCACTATGGACAAATTGAGCCTTAGATGCCCAGACATTTACACTAACGTACTGTGCAAAATATGTAACTAACACACAGAATCCAACAACCATGTGTTTCAATGTGGGATGGCAATAGAAAGACTAAAACAAGGACTTATCCAATCACTTACAGAAGAGTGTGCAGTACGCGCAAAAGGTAAACAAGGAGGAAAGATACAAAATAAATGGAAATAAGCATATTTCTTAAAAGAATACAAGGACAACCTCCAACACTGGCACAAGACCGAATTTTAAGATCCGATCAGAGGGGTGATAACCCATAACATGATGCAGCTCGCAGAATCCATTACCAAAGACAGAACCCTAGCGATAGAAGCTATTAAAGTTGCAACACAGAAATTCTGGAAAGTGAAACAAGACATCTGGAAACTCCAGTGTGACATCACAGTCCAGTGGGAAAAGGATCAAGGTATCACAAAAAAAATCAAAAGGAAACATCCACCCAGGAAAGAAAGATCAACCCAGAATCCATCAATATCAACACCAATATCAGAATCATCAGAAACACGAATGACAAAATTCTGGGAAGAGGACATAGAGCAGGAAGAAGCAGGAACACAAATCAACCACGAACAGTATGTGAAGAATAATTTCACAAATGTATACATAGAACTAACAAATATCATAACAGAGAATATTTTAAAAAATAATTACTTTCCTTATTTCTTCTTTTCTATCAATATTAGTGCTAGTGAAGTCTTGACACACTAGCATCCACACCAGTGGACTGCAGCAAGTCACAGGATTTCTAGTTTGCTAGAATACTGAGTCATAGTGTTTTTTTCCTTTCATAAATGTATAGACTCGCAATTAAATTTGTGTACATAAGACTGTATTAATGAATAAATAAAAACTCAATGGCAAGACTTTGCCAGGTAAAAAAAAAACCTTTGTAATCTCTATATTAATTTGTATATTAGTTTATTCAAGTTAATAAATATGATTGAGTTTCTATTTCAAAAAAAAAAAAATAATAAATAAAAATAATTAAATATAGTGGCTTGCAAAAGAAATATGACACCTGAGTCTAAAATCATAAATTAATTTATCTCATTAATAAAGTACATTTTTAAGTAAAATTGATTTTATTAAACTTTTATCATATTATAAGTTACAAGAAAATACTAATTTTATTTGATCATAGAAATGAAGTTAAAAAAATATTTATTGTAGAATCAATTTAAAGCATTGCTGTACTTTTACGATTTTTCAATCAATTTAATATATTATAGAAAAAAATTTTTTTGTTTATATTTATTTTGTATATAAAAAAATTCATAACAAGCTCGATTTTTCTTTTATCAAATAAGTACCTTTTGAAAAATATGTCTCAATTATTCACCAAAAAATGAGCACAAATTTTTGACCTTCTTGAAAAAGGTTATCTGCCTAGTTTTATCATTATAAAAGAAAATATTCATAAGTCTACAGTTCTAAGAATTTATCAACATAAAGAAGAAATGTATAGTTTTAAAAACAAACCCAAGTCAGGTCATTCTCGTGTTCTTTCTATTCATACTGAATGGAAAATTCTTCAGCTTATTGTTTCAAATCAGTACTTTACTGAGATTTACATTCAAAATCAACTAAAAAATTTTGAAAATATTCATGTTTTCTTGAATACTATATACAAAACACTCAGAAGAAATAGTTTAGTATTAAAAATTAAAAAAAAAAATCTTATTTCCAAAAAATACATTGAATTCATTATTTTACATTTGCATTAAAGTATCAAAACTGGACTCTTAATGATTGGAAGAGAATAGTATGGTCTGATGAAAGAAAATTCATGCTTTTTGAATTAAATGGTTATTTATACTGTCAGAAAGATTCAAATGAATTACTAAAAAGTTTACATGTCAAGCCAACAGTCAAATTTAGAGGTAGAAATATTATGGTTTGGGGTTGTTTAACTTTATACAGAACTGGAAATATTTGTCAAATTGAAGATGGTTTAGATAGTGAGCTTTATTATTAAATTCTCACTAAAAATTTTATGAAAACACTTTCTGATTTAGGTTTAGGGGTCAAAAATGTCATTTTTCAACATGACAATGACTCCAAACATATAGCAAATTTTATTAAAGACTGACTTTTTGATAATGAGGTGGTGGTTCTTAACTAGCCCACTCAATTTCTAAACCTTAACTCAATAGAACACCTCTGGAATGAGACTAAATATTATTTATAACATCTTTCAATATGAGCTACAGGAAAAAAATATTTGTGGGATAAGCTTGAAGATGTTTGAAATAGAATTGAAATTGATATGTATTTAAATTTAATCAATTTTATACCTGAAAAAATAAATGATATGATCAAGGCTAAGGGAGCTACACAAGATAATAGTATAATATAAATCGATAAAAATTAATAAACAAATATATAAGTATGGATTTTATGGTTTTTTTTGTTCAACTATTTAAATTCTAATCTTTAAAAGTTATATAAATAATGTGACGACCAAAATTCAATCAGGATAATGCAATTTTAGTTTGAGTAATTAGATCAAATTAAAATTTATGGTACTAATATGTCTTGACTTCACAAATTAAATAAATCAAACTTTATTTAAATATCACCTGTGATTAATAAAATATATTATTTAAAAAATTTTTTTTCAAGTGATATATTTCTTTTTCTTTTTTTTTTTTTTTTCCTCTGTCAGGCTAAGTATGTATGCTTTATTAAATATAAGTATACTTTATATTAAAGAATGTATTGCTAAAGCTAAGTCTCTACCCAACTCACTTATCTCTATTTTAAAAAATTATTAAAACTCTAAGTGCAACTTCAGGAGTGATTTATTGCTTCATTAATAGTTCAGGTAAAGACACTTCCAATTATTAACTTCATTGCTTACAAGTCACTACTGCAAATCACTCTGCGAGGTTCTGACAGAGCCTAAAACCCAACCATTTCATTCTATACTCCACTCTTTTTGTTAAAATTTCTCAAAGGCCTTTATCTTCAAGGTTTCCTTCTTCAGGTAGTGGCTTTTTTTTCTCAGGAGTATACTGTACTTTTCTGGCTTGAAAGACATGGAGATCTTCTTGTCTTATTCTCTCTACCAATTCCTTGTATTTTTTCCCACTCAATTACCTTTTCATATCTCTTATTCCAGACTTTTTTTTGAACTTGATTATAGTCTTTTCTTTATATTTTTATTATCCATTTTCTTGCTATTAAGCCTATGCATTTACCTTGATATTTTAGGTCTGACATTTCTAAGATAATATCTGCTCTTATAAGACCAGTACAGAAACTTAGCATATCCTGGCTAGTTTTAGAAACCTGTTCTATTACTTTAGATATCCACTTGTAAAATTCTCCTATTTCTTCTCAGTTATTGATAATTAACCTGGAATTTTTCTCTTCAACCTCTCTCTTTCTTTTCCCTAGTAGCTCTTTAAAGTCTCTGATAATTCTATCTACTCCTTTTTTTCATATCTTATTTGGTTGGTTTTTATAGGTTAAGCATTCTAGCAAATGTTCTATAGTTTTGTCTTGTTGACTATATGCAATATATTTCACTTGTTTATATAGATCTGGTCTTCTTATAGCTAACTTACTTAATGTAGGTAGCTCATTATTGGCCAGTTTAATTAGAAAGCTTCTTTGTTGAGATTGTTTAAAAGATGCATCCCATATATACCCATCTTTAACTCTTTACCATACTAGGTTCCATATATGAGCCTGGTGTTCTGTAATCTACTGACTCTATTTTTTCTCAGTTCTGTTTTGTTGTATCCACTGATAGGCTGTTGTCTTATTATTAATGTTTTTAATAAACTGCCTAATTGAATTATCTAGAGTCATTTCTTGCCGCTTGATTTCAGTAATAATTTTATATGAGGTGAAATCTTTTCATTCAATCAGTAAAAATTTTAGAGCTTCTTTAGCTAAAGTATCTGCTTCTTTATTATAAGGATCATTTAAGTGTGCTTTGACTTTTGTGAACTTTAAATCTATATTTTTCTTTTTTATTAGTTTTACTATGCATGCCCAGAGAAACCAGTTTTTTTTTTTAAGCCATCTCTTATATGTCCTTCTTGGATCTTCTTTTTCTAAAGATTTCCACTTGAAAATGTATGCCTGACTGTCTGTAAAGATCTCCACCATACTTTTAATTGGAACTACTAGGAGTATTGTTATAATTGTTACCAATTCCACTCTTATAGATAAGGGCAATTTGTCTACTCCTGTTTGGGACCTGCTTTCCCTTTCATCTTTACTAATCTGAATTCAAGCTGCTTCTATCTTCATTTCTTCTTTACCATGATTAATAAGTAATCTATCAGAATAGAAAATTAACCTTTTTTTAGATTTGAGATTATGTTGAAGTATAGCTATCAGATAATCTTGATGTGTATTTTCTTTAATATTTTTTCTAATAATAGATTCTTTCCAGGTTTCAATATCCATATGATTTATTCTATCGTTTTATGTCTTAAAAGGGCTTTGGTCTCTGTAAATCACTTTTTTAATCCTTTTTCAAGTGCTGATTTGGGATTGGGAATTTTATAATCTTGTGTTCTTCTAGTGGACTTTTTTATATTAAGATATGGTACTATATATATCTCTCCTATTTCTCTTTCTATGATGCAGTCACCATTTAGTGTTATGCCTTCCGAACATCCTGGGTATTTTTGTAAATTAGTTTCCTGGTTATTATCGGTGTTACAACAGACAAAGTGCTCCACTATTATAACGTTTCTCTCTTTTTCTTGTCTTAATTTTCCCCAAGTAACTTGATTTTTTTTGCTTCTTATTACTATTCACAATTTTTTCTACTTGTCTCAATTAGGTTCTATTTTAGTGTATTCTGATTCCCATTTCATATAATTTTCTTTTCAGGATTTTATGAGTTGCTTTAGTTGTTCTTCTGAGAAATTTTTGATTATAATTTGGAACCATTCTAGTATAAGTCCTTTGCTTGTATCTTGCAGGAGCTGAAGCATTTGCTAGTCTCTTATTTTTTGGATTTTCTGATCGATCAGCTAGTCCAGATATATCAGTTGATTGTTTCTGAGTGATGGTATAGCTTTTTTATATTCTTCTGATGTAAGATATTCTCTGATCCAAATATTTCCCTTTTTTCATTTAAAGATATCTTGCTATTTCCAACTATAAAACATTATTCCCATATTTTTAGCAATTTTAATCACTTGGAGTGTGAAGTTGCCTTTGTCTATTAAGTGACTTAAGAATTTGCAGGTTAATAAATTGAGCAGTTTCCAATTTTTGATCTATGCTTGTTTGAATCTAATAATTGATATGATTCCTGCTAGTTCAGGATCATTTAGTCTATTGTAAAGTCCTGTCACTTGACTTTTTCTTTGTAGCATCCAAATACTTTTCAAATTATGAATCTTTGGATAGTGAATTACACTGTTGGGCATAGATCTGTACAAACTACTCTTATTTTGGAAAAGTTTTTTGTATGCCATTGTCAAGATGTTGCATATTTCCCAGGACAATATACTATATTGCATTCTGAATTCTATTCTAGATATTAATACTCTATTCAGAATATAGAGAGCTTGTTTGTCTGTCATCTTCTTATATTTAAGGGCTCTCATGACTATATTGATCTCTTTAAGCACTTGTTTTTTTAGCTCTTTTGCTGTTTTTTAATTACCCATCCAAATCCTTAAGAATCTAGCCTGTTCTGTTCTATAGAACTATTTGACCACTTCTTTTTCAGTACCTGCTTTCACCTCTTCCAGATAGCAATTAAGATTATTAATAGTAACCAGGACTAATTTGTTGCCATTTATTTGTAAATCATTGGCTTTGTAGAAGATTCTTGCAGTTTTCATAATTGTTTCTATATCTTCTTTAGATCTTGCTATCCATGTTATATTATCTATAAAGGCTATAGCTGCATGTCTTAATTCTAGCCTTCGTATAGTTTGTTTTTTTAGATCAGGGTTTCATGTAATTGATATTTTGTATCTTTTTTGTGTATCTTTTTGGATTTTGCAAAAGAGAGGATCATAGAAAATTCTCCAAAGTAGCGATAAGATGGTTTTCCCTTGGTCAATTTTATCTCTAGCTACTATTGATTCTGTGAAATTATTTTCAAATATAATACAAAATTCTCTATTTTTAAAGAGACTCATTATGATCTTTATGGAGTCTTTTGGAGCTTTGATTCTTTCTATTGCTTTTATCAGCATATCTAGATTAATTGTATTATATGCTTTTGCAGTTTCTTGAAAAAGTATCCACAGTTTTTTTTTGTTTTTTCTAGTATCTTCACAAATATTGTTAAGAATTTGAATTGGTTTTGCTGTACTTTTTCCTGGCAGCCCTGCATAGTTCGGACCTTTGAGAATATTATTAATTTTACAAATATTCCTCATTCTATTGATAAGGATTTTGGTAAAATACTTTCTTGTGATTTCTAGTAAGATGATAGGTCTGGTATTTGAGAGTTCACAATTCCAAGGTTTTGATTTGGCTATAGGATATATATGACTTTGTTTTCATTGTTTCAGAGTGACTTTTCATCTTAAGAAGTTATTTAACATTCTTCTCAAGAAATTTTTTCCTTCTTGGCTTAATCTTTTTAGCATTTCATAGCTGATTTGAGATTTTCCTGAAGCTTTGTTGTTGAGAAGTGTTCTCAGTGTTTTATTTAGTTCTTTCTGTGAAATTGATTCGAGTAGTTTGTTATACCAAGCTGTTTGGATATATTCTCTTTATTTGTACTCTTCTTTTCACTCTTCTGATAAACTGTTGTAGCTAGTATTTCTTTTTCTAAAGGCCTCATTGTGATACCATTTTATTTCCTTTGCTATTTCATATTTTTGTGTTGTGATATATTCATTATCCCTCTATTTAATCTTAATCTTATCTAATACTATTTTATTTTTTGTTTAGTTAGTTAAGGAGTTGACCATCCGTCTCTAATTGTTTTTCAAATCATCACATCTCTGTTCTAGAGCAGTTTTAATACTATCTCTTGTTTTTTGGCTTTTAATTTTTGACATATAAATTTGAGACCTTTTATAGTATCTTGGATATCTTTTTTCAAGGATTTCCATAGCATATTAGAGATATTATACTGGATGCAATAATTTTCAATTTGATGATTTGGATTGTGGATACTATTGTGTTTTTTTATAGCTAAGCCAAGGGCCTGTAGCTTATCTATTTCTTTTGATGTTTCTACTTTGTTATAAAGTCCTTTAAGTTGTAGTGCTTTTTTATAGCTAATAAATTCGGCACTATGTTTGTAATACTTTTCTTCTAACTCGAGTATTTTTTTATTGTCAGTTTATTAAAGATTACTTTACATAGTAGTTTCTCAAAAGTTTCCCACAGTTTGTTTGCCTGATTTTTTTTTTTATTCTGATTAGGTTCTTCTTGAAGCAAAGGTTTTAATGATGTTTTAAATTTGTGATCTACACTTTTTCAAAAGACTTGCTATTATGATGGAGATGTTCCTTTTATATCAATTCTTCTTAACATATTTATAGAGAATTTTGTGATTCTGCTTCTTGTGAAAAGATCTTTGTCATATAGTGTTATTAAAAGCATGATGTGGTCACTTCCCATAACATCTTCCATATCTTGATTATCAAATTAGAATAGTGAATAATTTGTTAAATTAAAAGAAATCCAAATATAATCTATTCTACTACTACTTGTTAGGTTTTTTCTTGTTGAAGTTTTCTCTTTGCTTTCCCATGTGGCTTGCATATTGATAAAGTCTTATTCATCAAGAAAGTTAAATAATAGGATTTCAGGTCACCATGATGGTCTAAAGCTTGCTTTGGATGAAGACTTTCTATTCTCTGATGGATTGTAGGCTGTATTAAAGTCACCTATTACTATTATATGAAAGCCTTGTCCATGTTTTCTTTTAATAAGATTGATTATCTTATTCTGTACCATATTACACCTTAGTTTATCAGAAAGAATATAGATTTGTAGATACAGATCTTCTTTCTTTTCATAAGTATGTTGGCAGCAATAATGTATTCTTCTTCTTTTTCTACTAATGCAATCTTTTTTCCAAATCTCTTCTAATTAAGATATTAACCCCTGCTTCAAATAGTGTATCTTTATTGGTACTATAAAAGTGTTTATAATCTTTTTGATTGTTGAATGCCCACTGTGCATTGATTTGTGTTAGTTTTGTTTCGTATAATCCCAATATGCCTATTTCTTGTTCTAGTATCTCTTCAATCAGGTTTTGCTGTTTTATTATATCTGTAATCCCTCTGATATTATATGTACCAATTTTAATCACCCTTTTATCTATATTATCTTCTTCCTGTATTTTCTTGAATAGTTTGTATCTACTATTGTTATTTAAAAAATCTTCTTACTCATCTTGTAAAAATGTTGAGATATCTAGATACCCTATTTCTTCCAACTTATTATTGTTTATTAAAGTTCATTTGTTACCCATGTCTATAGTTTTTGATAAGAAGGCAGTAGGCTCTTTCTTCTCTTGATTGTTATCAAGGACTGATATGCCTTTAAGAGTGATTTGCTTCTCTATTACTTAGTCTTAATCTTCTGAAGACTATCTGTCTTTCTAAAGTATCTATTCTAGCATATAGTCTTTCCAGATTAACTAAAATACTCTTAAAGAGTTCTTGTGAACTTTCTATTTTGGGTCTCCCTTTATCTTCCAGGAAACTATGTCTTTTGATTCATTGATTCCTAATTGGTTCTCTATTGTTTCCTATTACTGAGTGTTCTCTTCTTTTGTTCTTTTCTCATTCTATTCTATTGTAACTTTTGTATCTAATTTGTCTCTGATTTCTGAAGCTATGATAACTTGGTGAAATGGAAATGGAGTCTGTAGATTCATTATCTGATTATGTGTCTGATATTGATTCATTATCTACTTCTATGTTTCTAGACCTAAATTTTGTATTTCTATTTTCATTTTAAGATTTTGTCTTTTGTTTTGGAGTATGCTTGATACTCCAAGAAAGGCAATGTCCCTGCAAGAAAATATGTTGTTTGTATATCTTATCTCTTTATTTTTTCATTTTTAAGCAGATTGCTGCAAAGTTATACTTCTTGAGTATATAGAGATCTTTGGATCTATAGTATACCTTAGCTTGAGTACTATTCAATACTCTAGCTATCAAGCTAGTATTGGTTTTGTCAGTACTCAAGAGTCTTGTTAAATTATCATTTCTCTCAATTAATATCTGGTTTATTTCATTGTTACTAAGCTCAAACTTAAAGAATATAGCTCTTGATATTTCTATATTGATTGAAGTCATCTGGATTGCTTCAAGATTTAAGCTGAGATATTTGTGCCATTTGATATAAGCCTTTACCTATGGTTTTGTGTTTATCTCATAGATATGAATATTTTGAACTTGTTTATATCTTTTTAGATGTATCTTTATAAGGTTCTTATTGACTTTTTAATTCACATCTATTAGACACATATGTCAGACCTCAGTATTCTCTTTGGTTTTAGGTTCTTGAAAAACTTTTCTGTCTAAGTTTCTTTCTGTTTTTTGTTTCTTGTGAATAGTCAAGGGTGTTATATGTTGAATCGTGAAGTTGTCTTTTTTTCGATTAACTTCTTCTATGTATCTTGTAACGTCTTCTTCTT
>CAJVPT010000478.1:0-29542 GCA_910592055.1 Acaulospora colombiana
CTGTAAAATATTGTAGAGTTACTTCAATTTTTCAATAAAGACAAGCCATTGTGGCATGATTGTGGGTTAAAAAAAAATAAAAATAAAAATAAAAAATAAAATAAAATTTATTAATAAAACAATATCAATCTTTTTTTTTTTACATCAAATTAATATTTATAACAAAAAAATATTTTTTTAATTCTCTATTAAATTAATTATATATGTTTTATTAAATATAATATAGTTATAGTATTATTAATGTAAAAAAAAACTTTTTCTTACAGATCACAGATTTCTTAAAAATTTCCTTTTATAGTAATTTTTAATAGAAAAGAAAAAAGAGAACCGAGAAGTAGACACTTATAAATAAGATCCAACTATAATGAAAATATTTTGGTAAAAGGAAATACAAAAGTTAAACGCAAAGAATCCAATATGCAGCTCCTAAAGGAAAGCATCTTAGACAAGGAAAAAACAATCAGCCAAGTGAAAAACAAGGCAAACGAATAGGAAAACAATATGAAGAAAATGTGATACATTATAAAGAATAGAAAAGAAGCTGAGCAGACAAGCTTTTCCATAACAAAACCTCAAGCACAATGGAGTGAACAAGTTGAAGAAAACTTCCAGCAAGATGGTAAAACACAGTAAATACTTTTATTCTGGAAAGAAGAACAGGACTTGAAACCACCGCAGCAGTCTCTACAAGGGAACACCAGGAAAGAAATGAAGAAATGAAAGTAGAAGAATATCTTACAGAAGAGGACTTTGAACCAGGTCCATCCATAAATATAACAGAGTACAGAAAAACTGCCCATCCATGTAATAAACTAAAAGAAAACTCGAATTCATATCACAAACCCAGGCCAAGATCCCTCTTCGATAAAAGCACTAAGTATGATAGAGAAAGAGTAAAAGTTGATATAAAAGCTATCGAAATCCCAGAAAAATGATCTACTTAAAAGATTACATACTTGACAAGAAATCTCAACTCTCTTGAAGGTTTGATGGCAATCCCAGTGAAGGAAAAAATAAAGATGAACATATCATTGCTATATTTGGAGACCAATAGGCAACTGATAAAACATGTAACATGATCTTATCTGATATCGATCATAAATATCTCATATACATGGCAAACACTCTACTAGAACAAAAAAAAAAAAAAACAATATCAGAGTGTGGAACATCCCACTAGACACAAAATTCATTAATGTGCAACAAACCTTTTTTAAATATAGAGCAATCACCAATATCAACATGTCTACACAACAAATGTGGCAAACTGCAACTATCATCTTTTCCAAAAAAGAGGAAAAAAATCAAATTATAAGAAATAGAGCAACTCTATGAAAGCAGACTCAGTCAGTGTCTTCAACGCACAATGATCCTTACAACAAATGAAAGATCGAGACACTATTGCAGTCAAACTCATCAATTTACCACCAAATACTACAGCCTTTGACCTCCATTATATCTGTACACAAAGCAAGACAAAGACATGCTACATTCCAAGATACATATCATATAAGAGAAAATGCTTTGCAGTCATCAGTTTTGAAACACAGAAAGACTTAGAGGTAGCAGTAGCACAAAGCTTTCAACTTGACAAAACCATCACAGAATGGAAATCTATCAAGACTAAACTATATACCATATGTGATAGTGCAGATCATTTAGTATCAAAGTGTCTATCCAAGAAAAGAAAAGCACAATGGCAACAATACCACCATGAACAAGTGAACAAATTTGGGAAATTATACATAAATATAAATCAGCATGGACAAGCATAGTTAAAAACCTGACAAACCCTCCTAAAAATAAAAGGACATGTCTAGGCTTATATGCAGCAGTAGTTAGACAGAATCATGACAACAAGGAAAGATCAAAAAATCAAGAAGGACACAATACTCTTAACGAAATTTTGACAATCCTAAAAGATCTCCAAAAAGAAATCACAACTATCAAAGAAGACATTGCAGACCTTGATGAAAGAATCATGTTCCTAGAAGGAAAAGATATAGAGACCATGAGTCAAGCTGAAAAGGAACCGATTCTCTCAAAAAGCACAGCAACAATACAACAACTAAACATGACAGGAAACCAACAAAATAGTATTTAAGTACAACAACAATAACTACACTCATCAATCGATAGAATGGATAACAATATGAACAAAGTTCTTGAGTTAATCACTGGACTTATATTAGGAAACACAAATATACCAACCCAACAATAATAACATGGGAAGTACAATAAGCACTTTACCTGAAGAAGAAAATATTATCGAAGATATTCTAGCCCCTCAATTAAACAAAGAAATTCAAGAAGACAACATGAAAAATATAATAAAAAGCCCTATCATTCAACCTACCTCTCAACAAACACCATTTAATAAAAACAACAACCAAAACATAACAATAGTAGAGAAGTTTTGGCCACCAATTTGGAAAGTAGCTACCCTTAACTGCCAAGGAATTGTAGAAGAATATAAAAGACAAACTTGGTTCAACATATGCTATATACAGCAGTGGAGCATAATAGTCACCACAGAAATGAATGGTTCCTTAGCACAATCAAAGTACTGGAAACATCCTGAATACCACATGATCTAGACCCATGATAAAACACAAATAATCAGACAAGGCTTAAATCTAATGATACAGAAAGATATTGCTACACATCTCTATAGCCACTAAATATGGGAAAGCAGACTAATCTGTGCAGACTTGTCATTTCCAAATAAAAGGAAAGTCCGAATTATCGATATTTACTTTCCAGCAAATCCAAGATATAAAAAAAGACAAAAAACCCTAAACATCTTAGTCAAATGGATACAAAAAGTGAACCAATAAGACCGGAACATAATGGTCTTGGGAGACTTAAATAGTACACCAAATCCATCACTAGATAAATTCAATAATAGAAGACTAACCACTTCAAATAAACTCTCAGGTCCTCAAATAGAGGTACTTATAAACAATAATCTGGAAGATATCTTCCAAATCCATAATTCACAAAAAAAAGAGTATACATGGAAGAAAGAAAATAGCAAAAGTCAAATTGATAAAATATGAATCAGCCAAACTACCACTTGGCAAAGCAGTAAGGTCACTATCGAGGATATGATAAATCCCCTAATAAGCAGTAATTATACTTCCATGGTAACAGAGATCGAAGTCTGGAATCTAAACACAAGAAAGAAAGCATCACACCATAAATCAAACCACAAATATAATTGGCACCTCACCAATGCAGAACAATGGACAAAGTTCTTTAGGGAAATTGAAGAAGGTCTGACCAAACATCCCATAACACAAGAATCAACTGACAAAAAATGGAACACCATTTGCAACCATATCCTCAAAGCAGTAAAAAATCATATTCTCAAAAAGAAACACCACCACAAAAAGGAAATACATCTAGATACATACAAATAGGAGAATCCTCTGACAAAACTACAAATATAAAAAAACCAAATTCAAAAAATTCATAAAGACACCACATTGGCTGTTATCAAAATACCAGAACTAATAGAGAATCATTTTTTAGATCTGGTGATACAACTCAGAAAAATCCAAAAAGAATACCCAAAGAAGTATTCCCAATAATGGATAAGTATAATTCATCGAAACATTAAGGCTTACAAGATTGTGAGTAAAACCATCACAAATAAAAAACAAGTGAGAATCATGCAACAGAGAATCGTGATCAAACAGACATTCCTAACAAACAACAAGAGAGCATTGATCAATAGTATCCTGGAGTGACCACACAGAAAGATAATATTGGACAAGATAATAGAAAAATATGAGGAGATAAACATTATCACAGACCCTGAGGAAATTAAAAACAAAGTCCGACACATTACCATACCTAGATCTCAGTAAGGAAAACCCAACCCCTAGGCAACCACCCACTTTGGGAAAGAGAATACAGACCAAAGGATGAAATCAAGGAGAAAATATATGCACTAGTACTACAAGATATATCTTTGAAGAAAATAAAGGAAACTATTGGGAGCCGTAATGCTAAATCTGATCCAGACACAAATGAACATCCATATATAGCATACAAGAAACTTGGTAACAAGGCCTTAGAAACAATTCGAACAATTTTCAATCAAATACTCAAGCATAGAGAAATCCCAAGAGAATGGAGTAAAGGAATGATCTATCCAATCCCCAAGCTCGAAAAGTAGAAAAACAACTTAGATATCATACATCCTATCACCTTATTAGACACGGGCTAAAAAATTTTTACAAAAATCATAACAGACAGATTGATCAAATGCTCAAAGAGCACAATATACTGTCTGAACCAAACTGGGCTGCACTTTCAGGAAGCAGTACTCAAGAACCAATACATATCCTAAATAACATTATTGAGTATGCCAAGGAATACAAAAAACAAGTATGGATCTTAAGTCAGGATATGTCGAAAAGTATATGACTCAGTAAATATAAGGATGCTGATCAAAGCAATGCATCAAATAAAGATCTCATAACAGATAATTAACATTCTAACAAATATGTTAGAGAATAGACAAAATATTATACTCACTTGCTATAGACCTATAGAGGCATATAGTGTAAATGATAGTATTAATCAAGAAGACATCATATCCCCCCTACTTTGGAGAATCTTTTATGACTCCCTCATTACAAAAATTAAAAATGAATTCAAAGGATATTCAATCATCTCTAAAAGCTGCACCAACCTGGAAACAGGATGGAAAAGAACCCGTATAAATATGCCAGTAAGTGCCTACATGGATAACACAATCTAGATCACAGACAATAAAACAAATCTCTGGCAAATAGTGGAAAGAGTAGAACAATTCTACCATATCAATGACATCCAAGTCAACCCACAAAAGTCACAGCTGATCATAATAAATGGAAAGAAGGATGACTATAAATCAGGAGTAACAATGAATTAACAAATGATAAAGGATAACCCAAAGAATACACCAGTTAGAATCCTGGAGGTCTGGTATAACAGCTTGGGAAAGAAGGAATACCAGAGATCACTTATCCAACAAAAAGTCAGAAAAACTCAGACACTCATGGGAATGAAGAGAGTAACTGATAAACAAATGCAATATATAATGAATCACGTTTTGTTGCCCTGCATAGAATACCTGTGCAATGACATAATACTAACAGAGAAAGAATACAATCTCCTAATGAGTAGCATAACAACAACATATAAACACAAACTGGGTCTGTTCAAAACCATGCTGAACAACATGTTATATAACAAGTACGAGTATGGTCTCTTTTACATCTGGGACAGACAACTACTCCTACATGCAAGAAATTGGCCAACAAGAATAAACAATAGCAACATAGTAGGAGAAATTGCAAGAGTGAGACTTCAAGAACTACAGAATCAGTTTTGGTCAACCAACAATATATGTAGTTATCTCATCTAACCATTCAGAAGACAAGGGGTAAACCTAACATATGATATTATTTGATTACTAAGAAGACATGATATTATATTCAAAACGCATAAGGAGAATCTTATACCAACTATAATAACAGAAATTAACACTATCATTGAAAATATCGTAAGCAAAGCTTTCTACAATCAAAATTGACACAAATTATAAAAACATGGGCTCCTATTTACAGGACAACTAAAGAATGCAAACAAAACTAAAACCCTGCACTGGTGTCAAATCATCAGGCCCAAAAGAAAACTAGTTTCCGGTTCAACTTCAACCTGGTTTTATATCATAAAAAACCTAATTAACAACCAACTAGAAAGTAACAAACCTGCCTTAATAAAAGAAACCAATACTTTCCTTTAGTGTACCTCAACAACTAATCAAAATATAGCGAAACTTCACTAGATATGTGCTAAACAAGATCAGGAAATCATAATAGAAAAAAAATAGAAAAGGATAAATCAGAATGACACACTCTACAAATACTATATACAAGAAGAAGAGTAATCACAATACAGGCTTGAACTGAATGTTCAAGAAATATATAACAGAACCTGGAACAAGTAACAGAGTATACCTTTATCATAGCAAAACAATAGGCAGTAAACACCCCAGTATACAAAAGCAAGGTATTATGCAAAGAGGCCCCTGCAACAACCCAACAGTCAGCAAGGTAGAGAAACCACATATCCCCTAACTCAATAAATACAGCCCTGGAGAAACTTACTATCAGAGAAAATATGATGCAAGAACAAGAACTCCAAATATACATACCTGAAAAGACAAAGTGACAGCAACATCTCTTTAATACTTCAGACCAGATCTCAGAGCAACTAACAAATATAGCTGTATCACTAGAAAACTATGCAATATTTGATATATATATAGATAAATCACTCACAAAAATTGACAATAGTTTATATATGGGTTTTGAATAGGTCATTATATTCCTGACAAGAAAGAATTCAAATTTTAAGATCAAATCCAAAACCATCAATCATCAATAAGGGTAGAGGTCACAGCTATCCTTATAGCAATTAGCATTGTACTAGAATACAGTAGGACCAGAATCTTTACAGATAGCCAAGCAGCTATAAATGGAATAAACAAAATAATAGGAACTGCAGAAAACAAAATAATAAACACACAAAAAATGCAAACCTCCTTATTCAAGTCAAACATCTATGCAAAAGAAAAAGCATCAAACTGGAGATACTCAAAATAAAAGCACATTCAGGGATAGAAT
This sequence comes from Acaulospora colombiana, assembly GCA_910592055.1. Taxonomy (NCBI): domain Eukaryota; kingdom Fungi; phylum Glomeromycota; class Glomeromycetes; order Diversisporales; family Acaulosporaceae; genus Acaulospora; species Acaulospora colombiana. The sequence continues at coordinate 6,684 of CAJVPT010000478.1, forward strand.
ACAATAAACAAGCACAAATAACATAAATTCAAGGTATGAAACTGAGGAAAAAAATATTAGAAATTCACCCATATACATGCAAATATTCAACAATCATTCCACAGTGAAACAATCCAAACCTGGACATCCCACTGAAAGCAACAATACAGCAAATAATCCAAGCAATACACTTAACAAAATAGAGACTTTTGAACAAAACCAGATACAACTTCAATGACCTAATGATCTCACAGATCCACTGGAAAACAATAACCAACTATTTGTAGTACATTAAAATGAACAACAACACAATAAACTGAGAAGATAAAAAATACAGAAGGTTTAGTCTGAACTTGTAGAATAATGAACTGCCAATAAAAAGAAAACTAAACAAAAGATTACCAACAATTTATTAAGACAACAAATGCCTGCAATGTGTAGAAGTCGAGACATGTCCCACCCCTTTATTTGCCAGGAACAAAAAGAAAAAATATGAAACAAAATTAAGGAAATAATAGTAAACAGTATAAATATACACAAGGAACAAAAATCAAAAGAGCACAACAGAAATCCTACGACAGCAGAGTTGAACCTAAACTCTACGCCACATCTTGAAGCTTATATTAGAGGTGCAATCTTCAAAAGAACCTTTTATAAAATCAGGGAAGTAATCACAGAAAAATATATTAAAATCCAATGTTTAATAGACATAAGAACCCAGATAATAAAATATTTCCATGAGATATGGTCTGATAGATGTGAATGGTTCCAAGAATGGAAATACAAAGCAGAAATCATCAGGAAAAAAAAGAGAGCAGCCAAGTACAGTATAACTACTTTAGATGCTTACTTCACAGAAAGAGAGCTCCATATTAAAAGTCAATTTACAAAATTGGTAAATAGCTATATGAATGCTTGGATAAATAATATCGTTGACCCATTTTATATTTTTGAAATTTTTTTTAGCACTAGCCCAGCCTTGGCAAGTTAGCCCTCTAGATAGGATGGCAACAAGCCGCAAGGTAAAAGGCTCCCTAGGGAATACCTTTCTATTGAGTTTTACTTGTAAGTAGATAAATAGTACAAAATAGATTCAAACATGTAATCTCCTAATGTTACTATACATCATAACAAATAAAACAAGGCTGCGCTAGTGGTATAAAAAAAATAGTATTATTAATGTTAAATTGCTAACTCACTAGTCTTAATTTATTATTAAACTTTAAGCATAACTTAGAAAGTAATTTGTCATTCCATTTATAGTTTGAGTTAAAATCTTCCTCTATTATAAATATTATTGTCTTTTATAATAAAATATTAATTGATAATTGATAGAACTTTGAATATATAATTATGGTAATCCTATTTAAATTCAATAATTATTTATTAAATTATAACAACAAATCTTATTTCAAAAACTTTGTATCAAACTATATCCTGTATATTATACAATTTTCAAAAAAAAATTATATATAGTTTTTAAGGTTTTATTAAGTTAAAAAAAAATGACAATAATAAAATTATTTATTTAAAAATTTTTTTTAAAAATGTAAGAATATGTATTATAATATATGTAAATTTTATAATTTTTGACTATATAATTAAATATTTAAAAATTGACAAAGTTGAAATTTATAATAAAAATAGAACAAGTGGACTAAAACTTTTGGAAGCAACCGTATGTACATGGGATCAAGCTTGATTGTTGCATTTAGAGAGATAAAATCTAGCAAATGTATTTAAAGAATATGCACTTAGAGAGAGTTGATTATATCAATAAAGATTTTTACGTTAATAAAAAATATAAACATCACCACTTTCCAGTTCAGTCACGTACAATATATACATTATTTCAAATAAAAAAAAAAAAAATTTTTTTTTAATAAATTTTTTTTTAATTAGGTATTAAGGCCATTGTACTATATCTTATAATAAATAATAATAAAAAGAAAAAATCTCGATCAAAGTAATAATTCGAGGATATATAATTGATTATAAATAATGTAATAAGCAAGACCTCTTTAAATAAAATAAATTTCTTTGTTGTATTTCTTTCTCTTCCCAGAGGTTCATCTCTTACCTCATAAGTAGTATATTAATATCTCAACGAATATTCTGGTGACAATATTTATGATACTGTATACCTATGAAAACAACAAGAAAGCAAAATCGTTTACAGGCAAGTAAGTCTAAAGTTTTGAAACTCGGTTAAAATTAAATTTTTTTTTCTTTTTTTCAGATGCTCATTAAACCACGACATTGGTAAACAAATCTGTCTTCTGGATACTTATTTATTTAGAAACGGTTATAGTTGTATTTTTTTCCGGCGAAATAGTATATAATCGCACGTTGCGTACGATGATCATGTACAGTATATTCACATGCTAACGCGTTCGAGTTATTATCCACGGGCAAATAAACCAAAGGGCTTCTTCATCTTTTGAAACTCAAGGGATTATGTAGTCCAATGACCTCATAATGAATCCACAATATGTACGTATGTACTGTACATACGAAAATTCATTGTAGAAAATTAAAATACTGTACGTCACTTTATAATTTGCGAATGATGTATATCCAGAATTGATTTCTAGTGTAAGTGGATAATACGTCTGTTGAAAGAAATATGAAAGTTGCAGATTTTCACTTATTGTCACTGCATCTAAACTAACAAATTACAATGGTTGAATTTTTTATCGTATATTAACCGTCGAACTTCTTGGGTCTTTTCATCATCCGCGCAGGGACGTTTTAAATATCTCTCTCGACATCTTGCCTTTCGCGCTCTCAAATTCCTTTGTTTTCGCATCGTGTCCTATCATTCTCATTCTCCTTTACTCTCAAAAAAAAAAAAAAAAAAAAATGGATCACACGGAAATCTTGTATGAAGACGAATACTTTGTCGAGAAAATCATATCACATCGAGCGGGGCCGAATGTGAGAATTGCAATTTTGAAGAACAACGTGAATTCATGATGGCAAGAGATGACACATAATTTTAAAAAAAAAATATGCTTTTTACTGATTTCGAACATATTTCGCCTTTCCTGGGTTGATGTTATCGTGATCCAATTCTTCTAATAGGGAGAATATCAATATTTTTTAAAGTGGTTAGGTTACCCCGAAGAAGAGAATACTTGGGAAGATGAAAGCAACATGTAAGTTGGCGAGAGCATGCATCACAATGAACACCGATCCGGTAACTAACGTGAAAGTCTCGGATTTCTCTGTTAATAGCTTCGCCCTGGATCTGCTCCATGAATACTGGGATCGACATGGTGGCAGGCCCGCTTCTTCGGGTCGCAAGTATTTATCCTTGAGCAATCTCAATAGATGCCAGGAGGGCATGCCTCATCATTACAATATCGGTTCGGGAAATCATCGACGTAATGGTAATTCAAAAGATCGAGACTTTATTCTCCATGACAAAAATAAGGTAGTAAGTGTCACTCGTCGTAAGTCAAAAAATAAATGTCACGATAGTGATGACACTACCACAAGGGGAAATCTGAAGAATCGTGGTAGAGTTAAAGACTGGCGTGTAAATTCGAAAACTCGTCGCGATAGTGCGAGGAAGAATGAGAGAGAACAAATTAAATTTTCTGACGCATGCAATACTAATTTCTACTCGCGACTTGACAAAAAGAGGGATGAATCAAATTATAACGTAAAGAAAGACCAAGAGAACGATTGTGATCTCATGGCGATTGACACCGACGATGGTAATAAACCACAAAACCATCTTAGAAATAATGGGGTCAGCTTTCGGGGAGTCGACAACCTGCATACCACGAGGAACCGAAGCAACAAAGATAGCGACAGCGATACCACCAGAAATCCGGGCGACGTTGACAATTCTGACAGCGACGCCAAAGGCGAAAATGAAAGCGCCTCGGGAAAAGTTCCTGATAAGAACTCTGAAATAATTGCTCAAATAGAAAAGACGATGGAAATACTTTGGGATTCCATAAGGTTCAGCGGTTCGTCGAGTGATGAAGAAGAGGATGATTGTGAGGAAGGAAGTCTCGATGGTAAAAGCTATGTGTTGACCAATAGACGAGATGAAGAGGACAGCTGGGAAGGCAAGGTCAAGAGTATCGACTGCATCGAAAAGTACACAGAGTTGGATAAATTATTGGTTTTTATCACTTGGTGAGTTTTAAAGGATTCCGAATTCATTTGAGTTTCCTCTTCCGATCTTTGATTAGTTCATTCTCCTGGTGCATGCAAAAAATTTTTTTCACCGATTAGGAAGGATGGCAAAAGGTCTGCTCACGATTCCGAACTCGCGAACCGAAAGTGTCCTCAAAAGGTATTTGATCAAAATCGTGTTATCCCTCATGCAAATACTCGTGTCATCTTATGCCGATAGTTGCTGTTTCCAACCTCCACATTCCTGTAGATAATCGACTATTATTTGAGCCTTTGGCGACCTTTTCCGCAACCTGAATAGACACGCCCTTCGCATATCTCAAGATCGTCTATTTGGGAAAAATAAAAATAAAAATTTTTTTTTGTAAATTGCCTTTGTTACTTATTGTTCTTCTTCTATTTGCGGAAGAGGATCACGCCTTGCGAATTAAAAGATAAAATGACTCGAAATACCGCTCCTTTATTGCGATTTTTTTTGATACTGTACATGTACGAACAAATTGCACGTGCACTTCAGTAAAGAGACACGACAATTTCAGCCTGAAGGCGATGGAGTATTCAACGACACGGCACGAAACATAGTATAGCCCGAACGCGTCACAAACTTTTCTCACGGAACCAAAGAAAGAAAGAAAGAATGCCGATCCCTATCTCATAAATGCGCACCAATCACGTGACACGTATACTTAATTCGGCCGAGATATCTCACAACGCGCAATACTTTGTATGCGTATATGTCATGACCCTTTTGGAAATATGCACCTCGGCTATTACGTGATCCGCAGAAGGTGACCTTAAAGAGGAAGACAAAAAAAAACACATGATGACCAATAAAAACTGGGAAAGCCGGTACAGGTTTGAAAACATAAACGCGTTTAATGAACTCAAGAACGCCTTCGCGCATTCGATTATGGATTCAAGTAGGGAAACAAGTTTCATGCGTGACATTTCACCATTGTACACAATCAGATTGCCTGTCTTGCAGACAAATCATTTCACCGCGATATAATCGAAACAAATTTGTCTCCAGGCGATTTGAAAGTATGTGATGGCGGAGAGATTATATTGTTCCAAAACACACATGCAAGTGGTATTGAAAATTCAAGCATTCATCGTGAAATATTTTAACGGTTTCACCAATGCCTTTACTCCCATTGGTCAAGGCATGTTACGTGCGCACACGCGTTCTTCGGAAATGGCGAATAAATGCTGTAAGTGAATAATTAAATAAATAAATAAATAATTTTATAATTCTTGCTTACGAATCGATATTCCATAAAGAAATTTACAGAAATCAAGATTTTTACTTCAGTTTGCATTTGCATTTGCATTTGTTTAATCAGGGCACTAATTTTGTATATTCCACAAACGGGATTTGCCGGCTTATCGATCCCGTCTGACCAGTCGGTTGCCGAAAACTTTTGTCGTCCCAAAACCAAATTTGTCATCAACCATCACACCAAATACCGACCTCATCATACAAATGTCCCGTTACCGACGAGGGGACTGGTCACAATCGGTTCTCCAAAAAGGGGAAGGCCGAGGTATTTTTGTTTTGGCGATACATTGCACCATTTTGCTCTTGTCAATTAGTAATAGTCGGACGCCATACGCAAAGAATTGAACTACAGCCATTATTGAGGGATCATGGAATGCGTCGCGGCACTCAACTCTATGCGCCGATCCAATATCGCATTCGCACGCATAGGTACAATCAATTTCCCATTGGGAAATCTGTTTTCCATTCTGCATCTTATCTCCGTTATTTCAATCCCACAATGCTGATGTACCAGATGCCACAAAAATTTTTAAGAAAGGGAGGGAGACGGACCATGATGTGACATTAGTGAATGCCACATTTGTTTTACTGTGTGCTTGCACAAAGAATTGGCAGATCGACTATGGTCAAATTTTTCTTTTCATACGTATGTCGGATAATATTGTGTCGAAACCCAACGGGAAACAAGGAAATATTGTGACTCACAAGAAAGAGAAAAAGGAAAATTTCACATGCGCCTAATTCATTCGATGAAACATCGTTCGAAACAACTCAATTATGCGCGTTGTTTCATGCAAACAAAGCGTCACGACATCGGTGCCTCCAGGTGACCAAAGATTGAGGCCGATACATAATTATCGTCAAACAAACTTCGAGCTTTGTCATTATATCTTGGAAACTTGACGTTTCCCAGTTCGTCATCAATTGAAACGGTAAATCCCGTCGTTGCCATGACACACGATCGTATGAGTATGAGTGTGCATACATTAGGTTGCCATTGGTTCCTAATATTTTCAGGAAAAGAAAAGAATAAGAAGAAAAGGAATTTGAATTGACGAGACCAAAACATCGTCGTTGCTGTATAAAGAAGAAACTGAATGACTTTCACATGCACCCGTCCACCGTGTAACCGATTACGTCGATGGCCATGGGATTCTTTGTTCATACAACTTCCTTAACCGATCCCTTGCACAAGAATGCAAATATCACATTGTCTATTTTCCGCAATGGAAATTATCGATTATAGTGTCGTGCAGACTGGCAAAATCTAAGTCAATAACGAACGCACCTCTTCCCTACGTCATCATCAGTTAATATTCCGTATAATTTAATATTTACTTATTTATTTACTTATCTGCTTTTTTATTTATTTACCCATTATTTATCTACTTAAATACCGTACAATAAAGGTGGCGTGGTTGGAATTTGATGACGTTAGCACATATGCAGGTTGATGTCTCCACTACAAAACCATGATTCACTGCATGCGGATGTCATAAACTTCTTACAAATGAGCATGAGAAAAGGTCAAGAGAAATCCCTGGTGTTCGATGACGTCTTGTTATGCCCTTTGATATGCATGGGTTACCCTACCTACGTTACCCCAAAAAAGTCAAGCCTAATTGAAGTATATTCGCTTCTTGGGGTACGATATATGACTCCCGTATTGGTGCTTCGCACAACTTGATTAATTCGATTTTTAATTGCTGCCAGGATACGATCTGCATGACAATGACTGTATTTTGATCACATGTATCACCTTACACATTGCATTGGGCTTTTGTGCATTAACTTAATCCATACAGTATAAATTATTTCGGTTCTTTGCATGAAGGCAGAACCGACTGTGCACTGCCATTATCGTTTTTCTTTCTCATGGAACCATGACATACTAGGGATTTTTGAACTTGGAGCTCAGCAATCGACCATTCAGTGTTAAACGCAAGTGCCAGAGCGTGCGTGCGCGCGCGCCGCATTCGCTCACACAATTCGTTCGCGTGGCAACAGTGGAGAAAGGAAAGTCGTCTATTCTCGCTTTTCATTCACCCATTCTTTCTTTTTTGAATGAGATTGAAAAAGCAATTCCCCCGTATTTATTTGCACTCGCTAGTTTGAAATTTCACCGGCAAATGAATCATCGTCATGTGTCACCACTGATTTCGAGTTGGACGCGTGGTAGATTCCCAACACACACGAACTTCACACTCCGACTCTATGCTTAGTTTAACAAGAATGAGGCTTAGTAATTGACCTAACTATTTTTGTCCCGTGTTTTTTTTTTTTTTTTTTTTCACGGGATCCAAAATAAATCTCCCAGCACCCTTTATTTATTAATCATTCGGTTCTTTTTTGGAAGTGTATGCGTAACATCCGCCTTCCGGTGATGACGAACATGTAAGATTACGTTTAATTCATCCATAATTATTCGCACGGCGTTTGGATGTGATGAGCGCCGGCGTTTCATATTCAATGTATATTTCAATTAAACGCATACAGTACGTATCATGTACAGTATCTATACAACGTGTAAACAAAGGGGAGGGGCATGGGTAATATAAAAAAGAATGATGCCCACAACCAAAATCCATTCTGGAAATGGCTGCTGGGGTGATCACACAAGTCCAGAAGAACCATCCTGACCATCGCAATCCATTCCATCGTGACTTCGGACAACAACAACAAAAAAAAAAAAAAAAAAACAGACAACCCCAAAAAAGAAAAAACTAAAGATAAAATGAGCTCTCAAGTTGCGCGTGCTAAAAAAATAAAACAATACCACAAAGCCATTAGATATTGTTCCACTTTTGCAGAACAGCAGTGGTCTTCGCCGATGGAACATTGACAGGAATCTGTGACCAGATGGATCCTTGAAATATGACGACTACTTCTGTGATTATTATTGAGTGTAACCCGTCAGTGAACGGGATTGGTCGGTAATTTACTATTCGTATAGGCGGGTGATGATAAAGCGGTGATTTCCTACTATTGGCATCGTTATCATTATAAACATGCAATATATGCGATGAGATGATTGAATAAGGTTTAGGAAATATAAATGGTTGACTCGCATTACTTTTTTAAGTCTGGTTCTCCTCTCGCACCCGCGGAGTTTGTGAATCCACCGATTTTCTTTCTTGATAAACGACCCGACACGAATAAAAAGGAGGAAAGTAAGAGAAAGTTCGCCCCAAGAAAATGTGCATTTCCGTGACAATCGAATAATCCATCGTGGGTATGATGTGATGGGATGTTCGTTGCGTGCTCCTTCTTTTTTTTTTTTTTTGGATGACATCCCACGGTAATAGATCCGAAAGGTTGACCATTGACGGATAGGATGATTCGTCATGTTCTCCGTTCGTTTACTAAATAAAGGACGTGTTAATACGTAATTAATCTGTATGTCATTGTAAGAGAAGATCAACGGGGCGATTATTCCCATTAGTGCTCGGCCTGCACTTCCCCAACAGACTTTCTAATAATAAAACCTCACTTCCCCTTAAAAGGCAAACAAGAGGTATCGAATAAACAATTAGTCACCATAACCGCGATGATACTGTATACTAGAGTTTAACAGTAAAATCACCCATTGTTAACCGATATCATTCGTTCTTTGCATAATTTTCTTTTAATATTCCTTTTGCTACCACATTAATTATTCGACGTTCCAATGAGGCTCTGTAACCGCAAATTTGGTGATGTTAATCCGCTAATCAGTGATGCATCCTGTGTCGTGTGTCATTGATTCGTATTATTCGCATTATTAGTTTTATGCTTAAATTGAAGCTCGGGTATGCGTGCCCTTTTACTTTTGATTCTGTCGTTCTAATATCCGAAAATTTAATTTTGTACGACTTAATTTGTAGGAGGAATCGTTAAAGCTTGGTGCTTCACCTCCGCGATTTCAACAACTGGTTGGATAAATTTTGCGAAACAGACCTCATTTCGGATTACCCGATTGTTTGTCACGTGATCGAACACGATCACGTGACACGAGTTTGTACATTATCTCAATGCATTCTGTTCATTTGTCATTAAAAATTTTTTTTTTTTTTTTTTTTTTTTTTTGAAAATCGTGTGCCCCTTTATATTGTACCTGCCTAACAATGGAAGATTTTCCACTTTATTCGTTAGAAAACAAATTTGTACGTGTCGTGTAACCGACCGCTTAAGCTATTAACCGATATACGTACATTATATGGCGAAGCTAATAACGATTGTTCGTGCTAATATTATTCTCGCGAATTTCATCGCGCATGAACTACGGACTTCCGAATTTTTGTGGTTCTTCTATATTTATCAACGCAGCGCCATCATAAAAAAATACAGTAAATAAATAAAAATGAGGCGGGGCAAATTCGTCATGCAGGGACCAGAGGCAACGTTTGTCGTATGTGTAAGGATGTGCGACTCGCATAAACGTTATCATGAAAGTAGTACTCATCGTGATTTTTCTGTGAGGTGCAACGTCGAGCAAATGCACCTCTTCATTGTTCTATCCACCTGGATAATTATTTTTAAAAGCGGACAGGAATTTTTCGGAAACCGAAAAAGTCATATTCGGTATTTTGTCGCCTTGAAAAATGGTTGTTCACTTTTGACGTACAGTACAGTATACTGCACACCGAGATTTTGTGTTGCTACAATTAGACGCCTCTTTTGCGAGTGTACACACCCCTGAGTCTTTGTTGACTCACTATTTCGGTCACATGATAACACCGGGAACACAAGTTAAATTAAGATTCGTCTCCTGATCTGTGCAAATAATAGTATAATGGTTCTTGTGCAAATTAATCAAAGTTCACGTCAGAATTATAAATTATTAAGGTTGCTTCGTGCAAGACAAATGAGGCACGATTGTGGATGGTGAGCCGTGTACCGTGAACATGCACGAACGAAGATACGACGCATCATGTACCTCATTAAAAATCGGTTTTTATAGATGCTGTACAGCTCTGGATTTCGTGACACACCTACTTTGACGACCACCCCACATTTCGAGGGCCAAGGGAAGCGAGATCCAAAAAGGTAAAAAAAAAAAAAGAAAAGAAAAGAAAAAGGAAGGAAGGAAGGAAGAAAAGGGGGAAAAAAAAAAGAAAAGAAAAGAAAAGAAAAGAAAAAGGAAGGAAGGAAGGAAGGAAGGAAGGAAAAGTGCAGAAAGGAAAGAGAGAAAAGAAAGGAAAAGAAAGGAAAAGGAAAGGAAAAGGAAAGGAAAGAGTGAGAAGAGTGGGTGGAAGAGGGAAGAGAGAAATACGTTTTACAATTGTGGCACCTGTATCATACATCTAAACCACGCATTATTCAGAAGTAAACAAGTAAGTTGCAATGCACCAAAACCTTTGGGCCGAAATCCCAAAATAATGTCTTGCCCACTCGTTATTATTTAAATAAAATCCTTCTCTTTATCTCCGTTGGTTCGGTAGATTTTTAGAAACACATGTACCATCCTTCGGCACCATGTGATTTTATATTTAAAATCTGAAGAAATATCGCTTTTTTTTTTTTTTTTTTTTTAGATTTAAAGAGACACCCGTTCGGTAGACTCGATTAAATAGTCACGTGATATACCACTATCGCAAACATTTTTTTTTACTCATTGTGTCAATCAGGAGGCGATCCGTCCCACATAGGATCAACAAGGGGTCATTTTCATTTTCAGAAACATTACGTACATACTGTATTTCCGTAATCAATTTTTTAAAAAAGGAAATTTTGATATCGGGATTTATGGCGGCATCAGCTCGGTGAATGAGAATAGAATCCGAAATTCGGAATTCTATGATGACCTTGATCACGTATCAAAAAAGGCAAAACATTCCCTGTTTCTCAGGATCCCATTTATAGTCACGAGTTCTAGTTTCATGTGGAAAAAACATTTGCCCGTGTGACGTGCATTTATGTTATCTGGAATTTGAAATTATTATTTTGGGTCAGATTGCTCGGAGCAACGGAAAGGCGGAGCGTACAACGAATATAACGGATGTTCCGATTCGGAAGCATTCAAATTTCCTAAAAAAAGAAACCTTTGACATCCTTGGAGAATGGATAGAATAATAATAACAATCGATGTTACGCTATCCAATGTTCATAGTGACTTTGTCGATCGCCAGTGCGTTCATATACGTGGTTTTGTCACGGTCTGTCAGTTTTCCGAATGGAGGATACTTGATGTTATCACGGTATCGCAAGGTTCATATACTGTATGAAGACTATGACAATTCACTCCCCCGTGTCTCCGTTTCTTCCCCTGTTACACGTTTACGAGGCCAGTGACTTCAATTTTAAGCAGCACTCTCTTCTCGTTCACCCCCGATAACGAATGGAATTCGAAAATTCTACCCACATGATCGCCGACTCGGCCCTATGCATTCGGGTCGAATTATTTCCGTAAGCGGTTTGTCACAGGTATTATTGACCAAATCAATCGACCGATTGATCAACGATGGGATCGACCTCCCTCTATCAATTGTGAGACACTTACTACTATGAGATAACTGGCATCGGGTATCGCTGAACGCACTCGCAGCATTTACCAGGAAATCTTGGTGAGCGGGAAAAGGTGGTGCCGTGATTTTCATGTGCACGGGCAATCTTGTGGCCATCAAACTTTTCCATTAATGGAATTTGGTCATGTCAATTGACTCCATCTAAAGACTCGGTATTCTACTGTACACTATAGTTTCATATCCACAACGGCAACAATGATTGTGTAAACAACGTTTGGAACAATAAGCACAATAACAAACAAATTTATGTCTCTCCAGGATTACATAACGCGGCGTCTGGATTCGGTAAAACATCGATGATTATCAGTTGCACCATGAGGTTGTTTATGCATCAATATCAAAGTGAGATTAACGACACATTGAATTTCACCATACTCGTGTTCATTCACAATCCATCTTCCTCAATGAGCTTGCCGCTTTTTTTTTGAGTGCATGCGCACTCCACTATGATGTATCTGCATTGCATTTTACATGATACCCACCGGTTGTTTCCCAGTTACCCCGCGAATTTATAATGAAGGATTTTGGAATTTTATTATCACGAAGGTTGCTATGTAAGAAAAAAAGAAAGAAAATATGCTTGTAAATTTTATCTTTTGTTTTTTGGTGAAACGGAAACGAAACTGAAGCTTGCGAAAAATGATTGAAATGAAAAAGATTAAGTGTAAGAGTGTAGGAATGCATAATGGAACATATTAAAACGTAAGAATTTACTTTTGCTAATAAAGGGAAGCCTTAAATAAAAAAAAAAAAAAGAAAAGAAAAAAGAAAAATAGAAGAAAAAGTCCTTAATGAAAAATCTAATTATTCATATTGCAAAGATCCATAAGAATTATGCGATCAACGGATGATTATTTTACATTGGTCTAAAAATTAAGATGTGCAAAGTCGGTTCACGAATGAGCGCACTTCGACTTTTTTTTTTTTTTTTTTGTTTTTGTTTTTGTTTGTTGCATATTCAGCAATCGAATATTATTAAGTATTATAATGAATTACTATAAAATAAAATCGATTAATGAATTAGATTAATAACATAAAAAATTAAAATAAAATAAAAATCGGTTCTCCAGTCATTTTTTTTTCCCGCAAAATTAAACAAAAAGAGTTTCATTCACGGGATTGGATCTTTTGGAAAACCAGATTTTTCCGCGTTTTCCTTTTGTAAGGAGAAACCTATAAATTTGGAAACATGATTAATGCAAACAACAACAACAACAACAAAAAAAAAAAATTTTTTTTCACATCGCACACGCACTTTGAGACATAAAAATTTTTGATTGGTAGATTTTGTGCCAATTATAATTCCTTTTACGATCGACGTGAAAAAAAAAATGATAGTAAGAGATCGGTGATGGAGGAAAGAAGAGAAAAAAGGTTATGTCTAATACCAATGGAATTGGGTCGGAGATTTCCGACCAATTCCACCAAATTCGTTCGACGAAGAAATGTGATGATTATTCCTTTGATTATCAATTAGCATCGTGACGGGATTTTCTGATGTTGAAATTAGTGTCGGAGCGCTAAAGTTGCCACCATTATTGTTCACTCCGCTGACTGATGTCATCCCTGTCATCGAGGACAGCCCGTCTTGCATTTCCGGCCCCGTGACGTAATTCCTAATGTTGTTGCTCGGAGGACTCGTGGCGTTGGAGGCCAAGTAGTATTGTGTCGGCTGGGATGAGTGTTGAGGGTATGGCAGGGTGTTGGGAAAGAATATCGAGGTCGGTGTTGAACTCGTGGCATTCACAAGGGGTGGCAACGACGACGACTTGGGCGTCATGGTCATTGACGACGTCGTGTTTTGCGTTCTGTTGACATTCATTGATGCGGTCGGTGAACCTTGGGAATTTCCCAACACCAATAGTGTCGACGTCTCCGCGGACGTGGGTGACATCAATGCACTGTGGGAGGGAATGTGATGATTTTGCGGTTGGGAGGGTTGCAATTGTGCATCCGATTGCGGCCAGTAATAGTAAGAACTGTTCACGCTTGATCCATCGCCGCCATTATTCTGTCGCGAATGCGAAGACGGACGCGATTTGTTCTGTGGAAGTTGACCATACTGCGATGAAGCGTAGTTATCCGACGACAGCGAAGAATTTCCGTGAGGACTAATGGTGGAATCAGTTTTATTGGAGTTCACTACCGGCGGAAGGTCCAGCGGCGACAGGGATGAATGCGATGAGGAGAAAACCGATTGATTCGGAGTTGAATGATGCTGTATCCATGGTAGGCTCGTTGATCTCTGTGAAGCCGTCTGTTCAAACGTACTGATGCCAGGTCGTGTCGAATGCGGACCAGGAAAACTCTTGTTTCCACCATCCCCAACGCCGCCATGGTCATCCTCACTGCCGTTGTGTCGGACCTCTCTCACACCCGACGACGTTCTCGCGCTGCCAGCGATTAGATTCAATGCATCTTTAGCAACATGCATAGACTGTTCATCGGAATCCGATATTGTTTCCAGTTGTAAAGCAAAAAGTGCAATTGCATTTTTTATTCCATGATGTATATTATACAAAGATGGTAAGGAAAGTACACTTTTAAACATTCCAACTATTTTACAAATGTTGTTCTTGGCGTTGACTGAGCGTTGAGAATTTTTGAGGTCAAATATATGGATACATCCTGCGCACAAGGCACAATAAACTATGAATTGATTGCTATTAATGACTCCAATAAAATTTTCGCTCACGAGGGTCGTAATCTTGTTGGCAGCTTGCGTACAAGCCTCCAAACCATTGTCCGAATAAATCTTTTGATGATGAATTCTGATTAATGCATAGTTGTAGAGAATGCATAGATAAACTCTCAGGTGTTCGACGGTCGTTTCCTCTGATGTGGTCGTCAGTGGTTTGACTTCCTCGAATTTTAAGAAGGGGGGTAGATCATTTTTCCACTCGTCGAGCCGCCCCTCTAAATGTGAAATGGAACTCTGATCTTCTGTCATGGAGATTTCTAATATATCATACATGATCTTTGTAATTCTCGAGTATTGCACAAAGTACCTGACGATTTTGGACTCAGACTCGTCACACGAAGTCGGATCAGGATACTCAATTGTGCAATGCTTTTCCCCAAGCAGGAATGGTCTATTTAGAATTATACATTCTAGGTGGCCGACAATTGAAATCCCCCACCATATCTTTATCATCGGTTTTTCGAAAGCAAAAAAAAAGAAGAAGAAGGAAGGAGGGAAGGGAAGGGAAGGGAAGAAAGAAAGAAGAAAGAAAGAAGAGATGAAAGAAGGGTTAGCGTGAGAAAAATTTTTTGCCCAAATGATGACGACCCCAAAAGTACCCTTTTTCTTGCTTCTTTTTTATTAGTGGGAAATCCCTCGGACGCATTTTTGTCATGCAATCCCATCGTAATGGCAAAGGTGGTGGCCATACCAATAAAAATTCTGCCTTTAAGAAGATGCAACGAACCGAATACACCCAACAGGAATAGAGCAGTGGCCGTGCTCAACCTGGCCATGTCGAGCGATTGATCGACCATACCTATGTCGTAATTGCATAGTCAGTTTTGGTCGCATACGTTTTCCTTTTGGCCCATGTTCACTCTTTTATTCCCCCTGTTCAATTATATGGGATACTCTCGGATTTTATTCGGAGTGTTACAATACCTTGTGCGTGCTCATAGAAAGATAGGCCGCGATCTTTTCGTGCGTCGTCGTCACTCAAATAATTAGAACCGATTGCGCATATGGCATATAATAAAAGACGTGGCAGGGTTTTGGCAGGATTCCTAAAGTTTTCCATGAAGTATTCTTTGTGCACGACCGGTAAAAGCGGATGAAAATTTCTAAAATAAAGGTCAACAAGAATTTCGGTCAGTCGGCTGTCATTCACTTGTGTAACATTCTGCGCGAATAGTGATCGTTGGGCGACAGCTATTGACTTTTCTTGTCGAGGAGGCAGGCAGCTTTGAAGTTTTTGGCGAACTTCGGCTTCGTTTTGCAGAGTCATCGATGTAAACAGCTTGATTAAATATTCAAGTTCATTATCCAACGCAGGTAAGGGTTTCGGAATTATTCTTGCGGGGGCGGAAGTAGAAAACGAAGATATTCTATTGACTCTGGGATTATGCGGACGAGAATTTGTTCTTCGTTGTCGAGAGGTGTTGGTATTGTTGGTGGATAGTTGAGTGCTCGAGGTGGTTGAAGTTCGGGCGGGATTGCGATTGTTGGTTGATTGATCTGATCCGTCGGCCGAGGGAGTCAAAGTATGATCATTTTCACCAGGGGTTCGACCAGGACCAGGCTGACGACTATTATAGGTGCACTCTAAATTGACCGAGGTGCAGTATTTACACGGGAGCTTGTTGTGACCGTCTCCGTCACATCTAACCTGAATTCAGGGGAGATTGTTAGTTGTGCACTGTGAAGTGAAGAAGAAAACGAAGAATAATTTAATGAACAGTTGATATGAACCTTTCTGCGCCTGCACCGGTCACAAGCTATCGTCTTCGGTCTCTTGTCTCGTATTGGGGCATCTGACGGTCCAGGTCGCTTCCCTCCATTTTCTCCAGAGGGAGCTACGGTTGAAGCCATCAAATCCAAGGAAGGATATCGTTGAAAAAAATGGTACTTGGGAAAAAAAAATAATCAAGAAAAAAAAAAAAAAAAGAAAAGGGAAATATGGAAGAAAAAAAAAAATGTATGAAGGTAACGAAGCGATGTTTATGCTCAGTTCTGGTTAATTGAAAATTTGTCAATATATATAAGTCATATATTGTAAAAAAGGTGATCCGATTTATATCACGTCACAATCACCGTGACAAATTTCATGCTTATTTTAAACAACACCAATTAAAATCTCTAGAAAGTATATACTGTATATATATATATACTATATATATACAGTATATACAGTATATACATATATTCATAAGCATATACAGTACATTGATCGTAGATGGTTATGCGTAAAATTGACGTTTAAATTATAAAACTTTTTTCAAATGCCCAAATGGCTAAACAACATACAAACATGTGGAATATTTATGTAAATAGTGAATTTAACACACTTAGTAGCGGAATGTAAAAAAGCTTATTTTAAGTTTTGATTCATTAACATGCACTATCGACGATGATGTTATACAGAGATGGTGTATATTTATATCTATGAATAAGATAATTAACTGTATAAAGGACAATATTTAGCTGATGGACGTGGCGCGTAGTTTTCTAAGAATGCACTTCCCCATAACCTAGGCCCGTTGTGCGACAGCTCGATCAAATATGCGCTCATATTCGATCGACATATTTCCTAATTCAATGAATCTTTTTCAACATT
Organism: Acaulospora colombiana; assembly: GCA_910592055.1. NCBI lineage: Eukaryota > Fungi > Glomeromycota > Glomeromycetes > Diversisporales > Acaulosporaceae > Acaulospora > Acaulospora colombiana. Next base: position 23,894 of record CAJVPT010000478.1, read on the forward strand.
TTAACATATCAAAATTACATACTGCGCCTCGACTGTTTACACTGTATGCGCTTTAATCAAAAAAAAAAAAAAAAATAGTTTTCTCTGCACATGATCATTTATCTTAACAAAAAATTGCGTCCTATCCAGATTCCTTTGGTAGTTCATAAAAGACAAATCAGATTGTTACGTGTTAAATGTGCGTTAAATAATCTTGGAGTTCATTAGTTCGACGAAATCGTGCGCACTTGTGACAGGTTGAAGTACCAACCATCAATTAAAATTATGTACGAATAGAATTCCTTTTTAATATAATTTTCTACACGCAAATCTAGTTATTTAAAAACACATGATTATTATTAAAAAAAAAAGAATTCCTTTTCTTATTAAACCCCTCTCTACTGAGCACTCTCGTCCAATAAATAAGAATTCCGGAGTAGTAATGTAATTTAAGTCTCAACTGTAATCTTTTTAATTTAGCCATAAAAAAAGACACTGTAATTCTAAATAACATGCGCACAAAAATGACTGTTGTTTCTCTTTTCCTCATTTGTTTTCGCGTTACAACAGTCACAGAATATTATTTGTTTATTTATTATTTGTCGTTGAGTTAACTTCTGTTAGAATTATTTCAAAGGGAATTCAATTCATTTGACCTAAGAGAGGAACGCATAACGTATTAAAAGTGTTGTACGTGCTTACCGTATAAAAGAAATTGTCTAGAACTATAGTGACACGATTTTTTTTAATATTGTGCATACTGTATGTGCATGTATTATGAATACAGTATATGGCATAAAATTTCCATTTAAACATCATAAACATAATTGATCAAATGAGAAATTCAACATTAAATACCATGCATCTTAGTTATATTATACCGACGAATGATATTTTTATGGATTTCATTTATTTATTTATTATATTTTTTGTTTGCTTTTACCGTCAGTTAGAAATTTGCAAAGAAAAGGGGGGTTTTTTTTTGATTTTGTAACATTTTGCAAATAAAACCTCTCTTGGCATAGTTATCTAGTATCTAGTTTGTGTAATCTATTAATTTTTAAATTACAAAGATCCTTTGGCACAGCCTGATGCAAAATAATTAAATACTATTTTTACTATTAATAAAACTTTTTAATTAATAAATGCAATAAATGATGGATTTTCTCAAATTCTTATTATTATTATTAAATTTAAATACTTTATTTTCTAAAACAATATTTTCACATTCTCCAAATCGAATAAATAACATTTTATATATACAGTATCTATATCTACATCTAATTTGTATTATATGTTTATGTTTGTTTTGTTTACAAAAATGTGTTAAGTACACAATTACGCAAAATAGACTTATTAAGAAATTATGAATTTACCAATCTGAAAATATTAGTATCATCAATTTTGATAGGTTAATTATTGCCGCGTCCCCAAATTTTATTACTCAAACATAATGTTAACATAAAAGCCAAACATTAATGCAATAAAGGAATCATAATACAAGAGTATAATAAATTTTGAATTTAAGCAAGATTCAATAAGATTCTTATCTCTTTTAATCAACATATTAAAACTATAATTATACTAGTATTATATACTATAAATTAAAAATGTCTAAATTTGAAAATTTTTATATTTTTGAATCATACATAAATACCGTATAATGAATTAACATATTCAAGTTTATAAAAATTCGTTTAACCCAAATTCAACTTTAAATATAAATGCTTGAATACCTAAAGATTGATTTTATGTAAGATTCTTTTATAATTTTTGTTACTCTCGTCATTTTGTATTTTTATTTTAATTCAAAAATTTTATATCATACTCAATATATTATTAATATTTATAAATTTATTTTTAAATATGTTTTTATAAGTAATTTTTTTTTAAAAAATAATATTCAGCTTACAACTTTTATTTAACTTAATATATAAAATTAAAAAAAAAATAATTTTTCAAAAAAAAAAATATCAAATAAATAATTAAAAATTATTTTATTTAATTAAAATATGTATGTTTATTATTAATTTTTTATATTTTTAAATGACCAAATTTTATAAATATAATAAAAATGATTTTTTTTTAAAAAAAATTTTTTATTTGATTTTTTTATTATATATTTATATTACTTTTATATCTATTTTTATATTATAAAAATTTTAATTAAAGTTTTTTACATATTTTACTTAACTCTATAATAAGAATATTATTATTATTTATTAATTTTTAAAACAAATATAAAATTAATCATTTTTGTTAAAATAATTTTATTTTTCCTATATCTTTTTTAATTATCTTTATAAAACAATATAAAAAAAAACAAATAAATCATATACAATTTAAATAAATTAATTAATATATTATTTTTATTTTTATTATATTTTTTATATTGTACTAAATTTTATATTTTAAAATTTAAATTATAATAAACAATAATATTTGATTGGTTTTTAATGTTTTTATATTAAATTCTCTATATTTTGATTTTTATTTGAACTATAAATTAGTAAAAATAAATAACAAGTTTTATTATTTAACATAATATTTTAAAAATAATTAATTTATATTTAATATTTTTTGAATCAAATTAAAATTATTAAAATTATTATTAATTAATATATATATTCAAATTAAATTATAATTTATTAATCAATTGAAAATATAAATATACTTTTATTTAAGTAGTATAATATATATTAGAATTAAACTTTTTTAATTAAATTTAATTAACTAATTATAAGTAATAATAGTTTTTAAATCCAATATTTTATTCTATAGTTAAAAATATGTTTTTAAAAAGAAAAATAAATATTTTTTATTAAAAATTTTATAGTTAAAAATAAGCTTTTAAAAAAAGAAATAAAAACAAAAATTAAATATTTTTTACTAAAAAGTTTTAAAAATTTTAAATTAATAACTATAAAAAAACTATATACAATAATTCTCAATTGTTTAAAATATTAATTTATAATATTTTTTAAATTTTATTTCTATTAAAATTTAAAAAAAAAATAAATAAATAATTTATAAAATTTTATATATTGAATATTTTAAAATTTTATTATTATTTATATTAAACTTTAAATAAATTCTTTTCTAATTTATATATTATTATTATTAGTTTATTATTATTATTAATTAAAATTATGTTATTTGGCAATCAAATTATTGCTGAATTTAACAAAATATAATAATAATAAGATTGATGATCTATAAGTAAATAGTGTAATATTTAGTACTCTATAGATCATATTATAAGATTTTAATTCAAGTTCTTCAAGTAATAAATTTATAAAAAATTCTATCAATTCTTGTCAAAGACAGAAATCTATTAATATAACCTGTAAATCTGATATCACTTATAACTAATCATTATTCTAATCAGGCAGGTCTATAAATAAATAATATTATATTATATTTCTATATTACAAATTTGATATTATAGAGTTTACAACTGAAAAAATCTAATTTGTGCCTATCAAGTCTATAGATTCTTAACTGATCAAGAATAGATTCTGAACTTAAAAAATTAAAAAATTCTAAAAAAAAGAATAAAATTCTACATTGATAGTATGTATAAAAACATATGGTATTAAAAAAAGATATCAACAATATCTAAAAACCTTAATGAAAGAAGAAATTTATACATCTTACTCAAATATCTAAAATCTCTGGTACGGATTAAAGATAATACAATAGTTTAATAACTAGATTATTTTATAAAAATATTTTAGGAAAAATGAAGATAATATTACATGTCTTACTCACATTAATGAATAATCCTATATATAATATATATAATAATCTTTTTGCTAGCTCAACCTTCAGTTGATCTTTATTTAATATTTACTCAAATATTACAAAATCCTATCTATTTTAGAGCTAACTAGGAATCAAACTATACTAGCGTGTATATTGGGATTACTAGAAAAGATACCTTCTGATTTGAATCTCCAATGGATCTCTATGGCTTGTTGCATTCCTTTCAAAAAACTAACTTGCCTAGGCTGAGTTGGTGACATTTTTCTTGGTTGTTCATAAGAAAAGGAATTTGAAAATTTTTATTTTTTTCAGTTCAAACCAAATATATTTACTAGTTTCCTTAGACAGATGTTTTGCATGTTTTGGCTCTATTTGCCTCTTATTCTTTTCTCAGTCTTTGAGATCCCTTGAGATGTTTCCTATTCTCCTATTGCTTCATATCTTTGTAACCAGGTTTTTCTTGCAAGGTTCTATATTTCTTCAAAATAACCCAGAAGGGTGGGCTTGATCTTTTTTTTTTAAAATTCTAGCCTAATCATAAATTAGTATTGTAATGTTCTTGGAAACTAGACTCCTAGCAATAATTATAGTTCAGGCATTAACTTTCTTCTAGTTGATCTTATTGACCCAATTCTGGATTCAAGATTTGCTTTGTTTTTTCTTACTTTGAAGATAGATTGATATAATTTCTAGTATGCATATGCTAAAGTCAAGTTTGTTTCCTTTGTATATATAAATATGTATTTGATTCTTACTAGTCACATTGTATCTAAAGCACCTACTGGATCTGTATAGGTCGCTTCTCTAATATGAAGCTTGGCCATGGTTGATAATTCTTATGCCCAGAACTTTAGTTTGAAGGTCCTTTATTGATGGTCCTCTATATCTGTTGGTCCTATGGTTATCCTCCTGAATTATAAGTAGTCTGCTGTTGTTTTCCAGTTAACCTTATTGCTGATCAATATTATGTCTTAATTCCTTTCTAAGTTACACCATTCTGGGATCTGTTCATTTCTATCATAATTGCATACTGTTTCTTTATTATTGAGGTTGATGATCACTCCCTTATATACTAATACAAGCTCATTTCCATTGAAGAGTGTGATGCCAAGATATGTGATCTAACATTTAAATCTTGCTCACTTGACCTTACTATCCACTTTGATGAGAATCCGAGTATCATTCCTTTTGATCTTTTCAACCTAGATCTTTATATTCTTGAGTTTTGCCATGTTCTTTGTATACTTGATAAGTCTCACTATTTTACTTTTATTCCTACTGGTTTCTGGTGCCATGGCTACCATTTGACTGTCCATGTTCAGAGTTGCCTCCATTTCATTTGGGAGGAAGATGAGAGCTACCACAATTGTGTTTAGCTCAGCCTTGTTTGGTGATGTCCTTCGTAGGATCTTGAAGAAGACAATTTCTGTCTCCTCCCCTGATTCGAGATTTTCAATTTGAATGGCAATGATATGAAACCTCTTATATCGACTCACATCTATTGTAATTCTTATTCTTTGCTATACTTTAATATACTATTGTAGTTGACTGATTTTTGTTTCAAATGCCTTGTTCCTAATCCACTCAGTCTAACCTTTTGTGCAAATGTGTCTGAAGATATAAATATTGTTCAGCTTCCATAGGTTATGGCTCATTTGCTGGTCTAGCCAGGTTCTGATACTTTGCGGTGATGCTAGAAGCTTGGTCTCTTTACCTTCACTATTATTTGTAATACTCTGCTTACTCTTTCCTGACACTGCAATTGTGTTTCTATTTGAGATTTCTATAATACATATATTATTAACGGCCTTCTTGTTCATGTTATAGCCAGTACATGGTGTCAGGTGGGATACGTATGGCAGCTGAACATAGTGTCTGGCAGTGGTAGTGTTTACATCCTTTTTT